>CM019150.1:43120214-43174392 GCA_009733165.1 Naja naja
AGTTTGGAGATTCCTGCTCTATTGGAACCAAGTCAAATAACTGAAGAGTGTCTAGACTTTCAAGTTCTCAGAATGTTTTCATTGGGAAAGTTTAAGAAAGCAGCAGAAAACATGGAAGACACACATACAAATCCCAAATTAGGTGAGATGGTTCAGCAATGATATCTGCAGTTAAAGATGGTTCAGCAATGATATCTGCAGCCTCAAGAAAGAGATCATAGATTCAATGCCATGGTTTGTGGTTGATATAATCAGTGTCAGATTACACCTAGCTTTCAGGTTGACAGAAAACAATTATTCTTTCCAGCTTTCAAAAGAACAAAGACCATTAATCTGCAATCTGCTTCCTGCCATGGTTAAAGCTTCTGGGACTTGGCCTGAGAGAAGACAGAAATAAAGGAACACTTTATATGAAGAAAGTCAGAGTAAAATGAGCCGAATTGTTTAGTATTACCTAAAGGATGGAGGAGACTGGACCTGTAAATGTGAAGCTTGCCATTGTACTGCACTATTTCACTTGGGAACTGCATATTAAATTATAGGACAAAGATAAACGATACCAACTTTTGCAGAACGGAAGACTTTGCAAATGCCATAATATACTGCATTTGAGTATATTTGTGTAGCATGGAATACTATCCAGTGATGCATATGGATATGCCTATCAATGTTATCTAGCACTTCACTAACCTCAGACAAATAGTGCATTAACTATTCTTAGCCATTTGCTTAGTATCACATTACAAGAAAGCAAGGAATTAAAGCCATTGCTGAAACATTCTGGAAAGAAACAAAGAATGAGAGATGAGGGAGAAATATTTTTTTTTCTGCTGTTGTTTTTTATTTTGTGGGATGCTGGGAAGAAAAGCATGAAGAAGGCTAGATATTTATTCAGCACTCTTGGAACCTCCATCAATCTCTTTATAATTGCAGGCAGGTTGGATGATCTGATTCATGATTCCAGAGCCTATTCGTCACCAGCTGGGAATTTCACAGAACGCTGATCAAGAGTATAAGATATATCATGTGCCTGATTAAAACAAAAACAAACCAAAATAGTTAGCAGGCTAAAATGTTGAGTCAGAAAAGAGGTGATAGGCAAACCAGATAAAACAGCAATGTGATATATTTATCAGCTAATGCAAACCTACGACAGAAAAATATTTTGTTTTGCATCAAATTAAATATTTTGCATAAAAAATATATCTAAAGGAAAAAGAAGAGTCCAACTTAGACAAAGTGAAAGAATGATCAAGTGATTGATTTTTAGAAGGAATTAGAAACAGATAAGTTAAACATCCAGGTTGTTTCAAACTGCTATGTGTGTTTGTGTGTGTAAAGGGGAAAGGGGAAAGGAGGAGGGAAGAAGAAAGGGGGAGTGCTTACACATTCTGCTGTTTTGTTTCACTTGTTTGTGACAACCTATTGTTTTGCTGTGACACATAATTTATTATTTATTTATTTTGGGACTTGTATGCGCCCCATCTCCAAAGACTCGGGGGCTCACAGCTAAAACAATAAATAC
Source organism: Naja naja (assembly GCA_009733165.1). NCBI lineage: Eukaryota > Metazoa > Chordata > Lepidosauria > Squamata > Elapidae > Naja > Naja naja. Next base: position 43,121,740 of record CM019150.1, read on the forward strand.
AACAGTGAATTAAGAAAAGATTAAACTAAACAAGCCCAAAAGACAATTAAATACTAAAAATAAAAACCACCCCACCCAAAGGGTCACAGCCGGATTGGTTGAACAACCAGGTCTTCAAATCATGGCGGAAGGTGCGGAGGTCAGGGGCCAGGCGGAGTCCCAAGGGAGTTGGTTCCAGAGGTCAGGGGCCACGACAGAGTAGGCTTCATCGGGGACCGCCAGCTGGCACTGGCGGCGTGGACCCCAAGGAGTCCTTGCCTATGTGCACACAGGGCGGTTGGCATTCGATGTCAGCAGGAGTCGCTCCCTTAAATATTGAGGACCCATGTCATGCAGGACTTTGTATGTTAAAACTAGAACATTGAATCTCACCTGGAGCGCAACCGGCAACCAATGCAGGCAGCGCGCGGGAGGTAACATGGGAGAATCGGGAAACTCCCATCACCACCTGCGCCACGCATTTTGCACCAGCTGCAATCTCGGATGGTATGCAAGGGCAGTCCTAAATAGAGGCGTTGCAGTAGTCGAGTCTAGAGGTAACAAGGGCATGAGTGACTGTCGCGCAGGGCATCTCAGTCCAGAAAAGAGCATAGTTGGTGAACAAGGCGGAGCTGGGCAAAGCCCCTGGCGGGCCCCACCTGCTCCTCCAGCGAGCCGTACATCCAGGAGGACCCCAGATTCCACCCTATCCACAGGGGCAACAGCTCCCTATGGCCAAAGATGGATAATCCTGACTGGGCGAGATGCGGTATGCACAGCCACTCAGTCTTGGCGGGTTGAGTCGAAGCATGTTCCCGCTCATCCAAATCCGTGCAGCATCCAAACACTGGGTCATCAGAGAGGGCATCGCTGACTTGGTTCGGGGTAGAGATGTACAGCTGGGTGTCATCTGCATACTGATGGAATCTCACCCGAAACCATGGATGATCTCACAGCTGCTTCATATAGATGTTAAATAGCAGGGGAGAGAACCGACCCCTGAGGGACCCCACAAGAGAGCACCCTCGGGTCGAATGCTGCCCCCACCAATACCAATTGCGACCGCCCGGTGGGAGGTGAACCACCAAAGCACGGTGCCCCACTCCCAACCCCTCGCTAAAGGATACCATGGTCGATGGTATCAAAAGCGCTGAGAGGTCTAATAGGACCAGGACAGAGGAAATGTCGGGCCCTCCAGAGATCATCCATCAGCCGACCAATGCCTTCTCCATGCTGAAACCAGGTCGGAAGCCCGATTGATACGGATCCAGGTAGTCCGCTTCATCCAGGAAAAGTGGAACCTGCCGAGCCACCACATTTCAACAACCTTCCAAAAGCAAGGTTGGAGACTGGACGAAAGTTGTCTAACATGGTCGGGTCCAGGGCAGGCTTCTTCAGGAGGGGTCTCACCACCGCCTCCTTCAAGGCAGGGGAAAAACACCTCCCTTAATGAAGCTTGACCACTGCCCAGAGCCAACCGAGGTGACCTCCCTGGTGGCATAGGCCAGCCAGGAGGGCACGGGTCCAACAAACATGTGGTGGAACTCAGCCAGATAGTCCTGTCCACTTCATCCTCGGAAACAGGATCGAACTCATCCCAAATCACACTGGCCAGACTGCCTGTATCCCGCTCAGACCACTGCAAATCAGAGGACAACCCACTCAATTGAGATCTTATCCAACAGATATTGACCAAACTCCTCAGCCCTTCCTCACAATGGGTCCGCCCCCCTCTGGACGAAGGAGAGTGGGTAGCCCAAACAGGGCAGCTGGGCAGTTATCTGCGGACGCTATGAGGGGAGAGATAAGACCTTCTCGCCGCCTCATAGCTATCAGGTAAGTCTGAATATGGGCTCTTAGCTGGGCTCGATCAGAGTGGGAGCGGGTGGACCTCCACCTGCTCTCTAAGCCCCTCCGACGGCGTTTCATCTCCCGGAGCTCCTCTGAATACCAAGGAGCCATCCGGGATCCACGGCGAGTGAGGGGTCGCATGGGGACAACCCTGTCGAGGGCCTCCAATGTGGCCTGTTGCCAAGCAGATGTCAGATCCTCAACAGAGCTGTGGGCAAGGGGAGAGGGAAGAAACCCCAGTTCCGCCTGGAACCTCTCCGGGTCCATAAGGCACCTGGGGTGGAACCATCTAGATGGCTCCTCATCCCAGCAGTGGGGGGTGGCCTGTTGGAAGACCAGCTGTAGGAGATAGTGATCAGACCATGGAACGGGCAATGCCGTAAAAGTGGCTTGCCCTCTGTCACTACGCCACTGCTCAGAGATAAAAACTAGGTCAAGAGTGTTCCCTCCCTCATGAGTTGGGCCCAGAATTAATTGGGTCAGGCCCATGGCTTCCATAGAAGCCATGAATTCCTGGGCCAATCCCGTTCTCCCAGGGAGGGCAAATTGAAGTCCCCAGGACTATAAGGTCCCAGAACTCCACCGCCACCCCCGAGGAAGGAGCCCAGGCAGGGCTGCTGTCACACAGCTGGGAGAAAGGTATGTGAGCAGCAAGCCCACCCGACCATTAGGCCCCCACCTCAGGAAGAGGGGTCTCACCCCTATCTCTGGAACAGTGACCTCCCTTGGAAACAGGGTCTCCCGGATAATCACAACCACCCCACCACCCCTTCCCTGGGCCCGTGGCCAGTGTACAGCCCAGAAACCTGGAGGGCATAAATCAACCAGAGGGACACCACCCTCTGGGCCCAACCAGGTCTTGGTAATACAAGCCAGGTCTGCAGCCTCCTCCTCAATGATCTCATGGAGAAGGGTGGACTTATTAGCCATGGACCTGGCATTAAAATACACCAGCCTGAGCCCAGGGGTCCCAGTACCCATGCCCCCTAGGGAGGAGGCCATAGGGTTGGAGCAGCAACCAAAGATGGTGGGTGCGCCCAGCACATGATATGGCCCTATGCCTCGATCGCCTCCTGCCAACCCCAACCACCCTGGGAATTGCAGTCCCCACTCAAACCCGGAGCCCCGACTTCCAACCCCCACCCCCACCATGAACCGGGCTGCAAAAGACCCATTTACCCCCCTCCCTAACCCCTTAAGACGACCAATTAAAATTTTTAAAAGTTTCCCCTTCCTATCAAATTTAAAACTTAGCCCCTTAGACGCGACATGCCACCTCTCGGGATCCCAGGATCCCATTAAGGTAAGCTCTGATAGCGAGGGGCCACTTCACAGACAGGGGAGCCATCTGGAGGGCCCATAACTCTAGCAGGGAGTAGGCAGGCATAACAAATAAATCTCAAGGCTGATCGATACAGGAGGTAGTTGATTAGGTGGAAACATTGCAAAGATGGTAATACAATACAAAGGGACAGGCAATAATAATGGTCAGGAAACAGTCCACGATCAGCAGCTCTCTCACAGCAGCCGATGGTCAGAGTTGAAATAGACCCCTCACTGCTCTGCCACCACAGTGACATGTGGCAAAGTTCCTGAGCAGCCCCCTGCCCTCTCACTGCAGGGGGGTTAAGTCCTCCCATTGCCCTCTCACTGCAATGTGGAGCAGCCAAGTCCCAGAGAGAGGAGGCAAGATACAAGTCCGGGTGGGTGGTATAGGTGAACTGGGCATCTTCAATAGTGCCAAACAAGTCCAAGGTGATATAAACAGGCAAGGAAACAGTGGTCAAAAATGGAACACCCAAACACCATAGGGCAGCTAGGTCCTTAGGAGTCCAGGAAAAGTACAGCATTCGCATACCAGCCACGACCACAGGTCTAGAGCCAAGGCACCGTCCCTTCTTGGGGGGGGTCTCCGCCAAGACTCAACCCACAACCCCGTCCGGGGTACAGCCGCTCACCCGGCCTCGGCCATGATCGCAACACCTTCCTTCCGGGCCCTCCAGACCTGCAGGCCTCTGTCCCTCCCCATAGATCTGTTCCTCCCAGAACTCTCACTTCTGGGGAAAAAGGAAGGGGGAGCTCCTCGGGGATGGGTCAAAAAGTCCAAATCCCTGCAGAAACGCAACCCCAGTCCATAAACCGGGGAAAAGGGGGGGGCCATTGGGCCAGCAGTTCCACTGTCGGCGGACTCCACATGGTTACCTTCATGGTAACCATGGTACCACGCACCACAGACCGCCACCGTTGCTGCTGTTTTCCACGTAGCCAAAGCCCCGGTGCTGTAGTAGAATCGTAAGTTGCCAGGCTGCTGTAACCACCACCACCGATAGACCCCAGCCTCGCCACATCCGTCGCCAGCAGCAAACAGCTGATGACCACCGCCAGCCATCTTCAGGAGCCATCGCCATTACCACAGGCGCCAAAAACTCCTGGCACCAGGGCATTGCGGAGCAAGTGAGACAAGTGGCAGCGGCGTAGGGCAAATGGTGTTGCTGCCACGCCCCTAATCCGGCCGGCAGACCTGCAGCGGATACAAAGGCTAGGGGGGGAAACGAGCCCAGCAATGCTAAACCGCCGGCATATTTTCTGCCGGAACGGCTCTAGTGGCACCCCACAACTGTCCAGGGACGACTCCAGGGAAAGCAGGGACAACAGGCAAGCCTCTCACTCACAAATCACACAAAACCTCCGAACGCCGAGAGAGCCCTCTCACCGCCGAACCGCCATCTTAGACATGCTTCCTAAAGGATCTAGAAAGTTGACCCAATGCCTAGAGGCCTGAATAAATGGTGTTTGGACTTTGTTTCTCCAAAAAGCATGTTAATATAACACAATTTGTATAATGACACAACTGTGGAAACAAGAGTGCCACTTTATCATTTCCAGGGTCATTTGGAAGGTAAGTCTGGTCATTAAATAATTTCTGATTTGTTGGACAGATCCAGGACATTAAAGATGGAACATTTTGATTGATTGGATGATACAATAGACTCCTGAAGAAGCTAACTTTCACCTATCCTGTATTTTCTAGAAGAAGAAAGAGGAGAAAGAAAGCAGCACAAGGAAAGCCTGCCTATCGAGATCTCTAAAATGGAGTTCATACTATTTCTGCCCCATTGCTTTCTCTGCAATGAACTCTATGAACTAAAATCCAATAATTTATTTTGATTTTATATAGAATTGTTGCCTTCCCTTGTTTCTCTTTTCCCATTAAATTTCCTTTCATATGCAGAGATCTAGTTTCATTGGTTTTAATCACCAGTTTTGCACCAAAGCTTTCCTCATATGGAACTTCCCTTTCTCTTTCAGGATAGGCACCTGGGTTATTTAGTTCTATATATGCAAAATTTAGGCAAGACTATCAAGGGTGTGTTCTCTAAGGATGATCTGAAGGAAAAAAATCTTTGATAGAAGGGCTAAGAATAGCCAACTAGATAGATTGGGCTATGTCACAGGTTTAGTCTGATTAGGTGGTAGAGGATAAGTTTTGAATAAGTTTTTAGTGAGAGAATGGGTTTATTAGCAAGATTTTAGATTACCATGTTTTAATAAACTTCAATTCTTGGATGTATGTATTTATGCAAGCTGCACTGTATTGTGATTTACACAACATGGGTGAATTCATACAAACTAAACCTTGGTGGTGCAGGCTATTAAATGCCTAGCACTTAGTTCCAGCTGCTTGCAATTACTGCAGGCTCGAATCCCACCAGGCTCAAGGTTGACTCAGCCTTCCATCCTCTCGGGGTAGGTAAATTGAGGACCCAAGATTGTTGGGGGCAATAAGCTGACTTTGTAAAAATGCCGCTTAGTAATAAGCAGGCATATACAATGGAATGAAGGCTATTGCTGAGCACATTGGGTTGTGCTCCAAACATTGTAAGCCTCCCTGAGTCTCCGGAGAAGGGCAGCATATAAATATGAATAATAAATAAATAAATAAATAAATAAATAAATAAACCACATTATGTCTTCACAGTAGGAGTGAACTCAACCAATGAAAATGCATGTATGAACCTGAGGCAAAAAAGGCCTTGTCTACATTCACACAATGAATGCCACTAGACTGACTATTATCTAACACTATTAATTAAATAGCATTTTCATTGCATCTGAATGTGAAATTCTATTTTCCTATCTCTTGTTCCTGATTCAGATCCCCAGATGTGCCATCTGCAGAAGCTGTGTCACTCTGTCAAATGGCACAGCTTGCACAGAGTGCATGTGAGGGAAAGAGAAACACTACTAAATTATTAAAGACTGAAGATCTGGGATATTGATGGGTCCAGTAAGGCAGAAGTGCCAACAGCAACTTGATCTCAAAAACCTCAATAACCACCCACTCACTTTGATCATATTACTGAAGATATTATTTAGGATAGATGATGAGCATTGTTGCTGAATATGTGGAGGCAAAATCCCCACAAAATGTCTTGGCTTAATGTATCCATACTGAGCTTGCTAGTGTGAAACTAAGGCTGTGACCCTACGTACAGTAATCTTTCAATCTTAAATGTGGCAACTGGGATTTATACACCCAGTGTGTGTGTATGTATGTATGTAATTATAAATTTAACTGAGCAATTTTCACTAATCATTGCAGATCATGTACCATACATAAGTTCAGTCTGCCAGTCATCTCTCATTTATTTCTTTTTTTATGAGCCAAAATTAATTTTCACTTGGTCTCATTTCCTGTTCTGAGAAGAGAGAAGGAAAAAGAGAGGAAAGACGCAGATAGCATCCTGTAAATTCCTGCAGGTTTTAATACTTATATCTGTTTTTCTTCCTAGTACTAGCAAAACAATTGCAATAGTTCCCTTAAAGCTCATCAGATATTTATATCTTATATAACACATTTGAAATTTCACTATCCTTGCGGGCCACATATGTTTCATAATCAGACTCAAGGGCTAGTTTTCTGTCTGTTTTTTAAAATTGCCCAAATTTACAGAGCAAAATTGGAAGCAATCACTTTGGTTGGGATAAAGAAAACCAACACATTTTCCATCATTTTTCAGTTCTACTATTAACTATCAGCTTTTAGTAATAAAATGAAACTGTTTAATCAGTTATAGGAATTGTTAAGTTTGCATGAAGAGTCAGACGCGAAGAGCTTCAGTGAAGAGTTTATTTAGTGACTACAGCTCGAATGGACTCGACTTGGCTGGGCTACGGCTGCTACTTATAGCCAGCAGCCGTAGTTGCCAGCCAGAGTGCAGGGTTTTCCCACACTTTTTAAACCAATCATATTTGACAATTTACAAGAACAGTTCAAACTTAACCAATGACATTCAAACCTACATACATAACACCCCTCCCCACTAGGTTCAGTCCATACCAAACCCCAACCTATCTAATGTATTCTTTTAAATAGGTGGGGCTCTTGCGTGTATGTTGAGACCTTCATGGTTCAAAAGTTTTAACATTCTCACCCAGTGAGAGAGGAAATGTGTCTGCTGACATTTCCCACTGGGACTTCCTGTGAAAGAAGACCCTGTTTGATTGTTAGAATCTGGTCTCTCCTCCCAACCCATCTCCAGCCCAATGTCAGCACCCAAGTCAGGTAGTGATGTACAATCTTCCACTTCTAAGGATGGATTTTGGCATTGTGACAGGTTTTGGAGTGGTTCCTGTCGAATGGCTCATTACACATGGGGTTGATTCTTGCTTGCTGATTTTCCTCCTGTTCCTCCCCTTCCCCCCTAGAATTGACATCAGGTGAGGGAACTAGAGAGGAACAAGTGCGATGTTCCTGAGAGAACCTGGATCTAAGTTGATCAATGTGCCTGCTCCAGAGGAGTCCATCCTCTGTTTGCACCCTGTAAGAACGAGGGCCTGTGATCTGAGTTATCTCAGCAGGAATCCACAATGTTCATCCATAAGGTTTTTAGCATAAACAGAATCACTCACACTGAATGTGCGAACTTTGGAAGTGGAATCTAGTGGTGCGTTGGGTGCGTAAGTGGGATGAAGGCGGTCAAGGGAAGACCTAAGTTTCCTACCCATCAACAACTCTGCTGGGGATAAGTTATTAGATGGGTTAGGAGTGATGTGCTGAACACTAAGAAGTTTTTCAACTTTCTCAGTGATGTCCCCAGGACCCAGTTGCTGAAGCTTCTCCTTGGTAAAACGTACCATGCGTTCAGCCCGGCCGTTAGCGAAGAGTGCCCAGAGGCAGTAAGGGCATGTCTGATACCCTGTTGTGCTAAATAGGATTCAAAAAGGTTGGATGTAAATTGAGGGCCATTGTCAGAGACAAGAACATCTGGTAACCCATGGGTTACAAAAGTTTTTGAGCTGTTTGATGACAGCATCAGTGTGGTGGATACCATGGGGATTACCTCTAGCCATTTGGAATATGCATCTACTATAATAAGAAAGGTGTGCCTCTGGTAGGCCAGCAAAATCAATGTGAATCCTGGACCATGGGCCCCTAGGACATTCCCATTCCTGTGGGGGGCGAGGTGGGGCAGGCCTGACTACCTGACAGTTGGGACAAGATGCAACCCAGTTTTCAACCATTTTGTCAATACCTGGCCACCATACATAACTCCTGGCCAATCCCTTCATTCTGACAATACCTGGATGACCCTCATGTAACATTTCCAAAACCTCTTTTTGCAGTTTTGCAGGAATAACCACCCTGTTACCCCACAAAATACATCCTCTTAATACAGATAATTCAGTTTGCCTGGACTTAAAAGGTTGAGCCAGGTGAAGTAGATCTTGAAGAGGCCAACCTTTCTTAATCCAGCCTATAATAGGAGTATAACAGTGTCTTTGGCAGTCTCTCTGGCAATTTCAGCAGCATGCACTGGAAGCTTGGCAACAGTTTCTAGGAAAAAGGTGTGTGTTTCAGGTTCAAAGTCCTCCTTGTGGCAAGGAAGTGGGCAACGACTCAGTGCATCAGCATGTCCAATGTCCTTGCCAGGCTTGTGGATAAGTTTGTAAGAATAAGCAGCAAGAAATTCAGTCCACCTCAGCATTCTTGGTGACAGGATAGTAGGTGTAGGTTTGTCTCCTGCCACAATGCCTAACAAAGGTTTGTGATCTGTGACAATGGTAAATGTTCTCCATATAGATATTCATGAAATTTCTTAACAGCTGCAACAATTGCCAATGCTTCCTTGTCCAATTGGCTGTAATTCTCTCTGCTTTGGTCAAAGTGCGAGAGTAAAATGCAATAGGGGCTTCTCTCCCACTGGGAAGCCTATGGCTCAAAATCCCCCCCACTCCAAAAGGGGATGCATCACAAGTCAGTACAACAGGCAAATTCTCAGAGAACTGTATCAGTACAGCATCAGACGTGATTAGTCTTTTAATGCTGTTAAATGCTGATTGTTCCTTCCTGCCCCAGACCCAAACAGACTTCCTGTCAAGTAATCTGTGCAATGGTTCAGCAATGGTTGCCTTCTGAGGTAGGAACATGTGATAAAAGTTAATGAGTCCAAGGAAGGCTTGCAAATCTGTTTTGCATTTAGGTCTAGGAGCTTCTTTGATTGCTTGAACCATGGCATCAGTAAGGTGGATGCCATGCTTGTCAATCATGTAGCCCAGGAACTCAACCTTGTCAGTTTTAAGAGTGCATTTTTCTTCCTTGACTTTTAACCCGGCTTTCCTGAATCTGGTAAGAACTTCTCTGAGTCTTTCTTGTAACTGAGTGTCATTTTCAGCAGAGATTAACACATCATCAAAGTAAGGCACTACCCCTGGCAGTCCTTGGAGCATCCTTTCCATAAGGCTTTGAAAGATGCCTGGTGCCACGCTTACTCCAAATTGTAACCTTTTACATTTGAAGGCACCTCTATGAGTCACAATGGTTTGGGCCTCTGCAGTGGCATCATCAACTGTTAGTTGTTGATATGCCTGGGCCAGATCCAATTTGGCAAAGACTGTACCCCTGCCAAGTGAATGTAACAGATGATGCCCCACTGGAACTGGGTATGCGCTCTGCTGCAGCGCATGGTTCAGTGTCCCCTTATAGTCTCCACAGATTCTTCACTGACCCATCAGTCTTGACTGGTGTGACTATGGGTGTCTCCCACCAGGAGTGGTCAGTGGGCTCTAAAACCCTTGAGCTATTAATTTGTCTAATTGTGCATCAATTTTTCCTTTAAAGCAAATGGGACCCTTCTGGGCTTTAAACGAATTGGGGGCACCCTGGGATCTAGGTTGAAAGTGATAGGGGTCCCATATACTTGCCCAATCCTTCGCTGCAGATCTCTGGAAACTCAGACTTCAAGGCCTTCTCCCATTCAGAGTTGCTCACGTGATTGATGCCAGTCACCTCGATGCCTAGTGGATTGAACCACTCAAGTCCCAGCAAGCTTGGGCGATCCTTGTCCACGATGGTCAGGGGCAAACATTTGGTGTGGCCTTTGAACTTCACGTTGAATTCTCTTGTTCCAACTACTGGAATCTTGTTCCCTTGGTAGTCTTTAAGAGTCAGTGCTTGCTTCTGGAAATGTTTCTTCTGAATGTTGGGAAGTAGCCTGTGAATAGTGTCCCATGACACCATAGATAAATAGGAGCCTGAGTCCACTTCCATTTGGTAAGGCCTTCCTTCAATGAGTACCTTCACATGTACTTTTCTGCTTCTTAAGGTGAAGAATGACCAATGGTGACTGTTTGATGAGTTTCATTCTTCCCATTTGCTTCTGAGTTGCACCCCATTTTCTCACTGAAGTTGTTGGGCTTGAATTCTTTCTCAGGAAATTTCTTCCTACTAGGTGGAGTTCTGGATGATTTGCAGACTCTTGCTAGGTGACCTCTTTTCTCACAACGTAGGCAGATGGTGTCTAAAAACTTGCATTCAGTGCAGGGGTGCCCCCCACAGCCTCTGCAATAAAAGTCTTGCCTCTTTCTTCCAAGGTCTTTCCTTTTCTTTTCCATTCTGAGTCTATAAATTCCTTCCTCCACCTCACTACAGTCTGAATCAGAATTTATTTGCTCGCAATGGGTTGTTGTGGACTTTTCCACATCAGAATGGCTTGAGGCCTTGTTAATTTTCTTCATGGCTGCCGCTGAGGACTTAGTGGCTTCTGCTGAGGAGGCCTCTTCTATGGCTTCCTTCAACGTGATCTTAGGTTTTAATAACAATTTGCTCTGAAGTACCTTGTCTTTGAGGCCTAGGACAAACCGATCGCGCATGGCCTCCTCCAAGCTATTAAACTCGCATGCACCCCCAATTTCTCTTAAGCTTGCCACGAAGTCGTTAACGTTTTCGCTTTCCCCTTGATCCCGATGGTAAAACTCATGTCTCTTAATGAGGCACGATACTTTTGGGGCGTAATGGGCTCTTAAAATCTTTTCTAAATCAGGCCATTCCATTACCTTCACGTCTGCAGCTCCCGCCAATGCCTTCACCATCTTGAAGACTGCCGGACCGCACTGCTTAAGAAAGACCACCCTCTTCCACTTCTCGGAGATGTCGGTGAGGTCGTTTCCTTCCAAATACATTTGGAAGCGATCTGCATACGATTCCCAGTCTTCTGCCACCGGATCGAATGGGGCTGGGGAGGTGTTCAGCGCAGCCATCTCGCTCTTCTGCTTGTCTTCCGTGTCGTCTTCTCTTCAGGGGAATCCCACCTTCGTCACCAGTGTTAAGTTTGCATGAAGAGTCAGACGCAAAGAGCTTCAGTGAAGAGTTTATTTAGTGACTACAGCTCGAATGGACCCGACTTGGCTGGGCTATGGCTGCTACTTATAGCCAGCAGCCGTAGTTGCCAGCCAATCAGAGTGCAGGGTTTTCCTGCACTTTTTAAACCAATCATATTTGACAATTTACAAGAACAATTCAAACTAAACCAATAACATTCAAACCTACATACATAACAGGAATAGCTACATCTACCAAGCTGAATTTACAGCAGAATCTCAGGAGACTTCCTTCAAATTGAGTTCAGCTCTCCCTGAGCTCCATGTAGTTTTCTTAGCAACAATGTGAAAATAGTTTGCTACTTCTTCCAGAATGTTTTTTCAACTTTGACAGTATCCAAGCAAGCAGAGAACTAGTGTGGGATTCTGATTAAGGTACCAAGATGGAAACCAGGATACTGTAAGTTTTAGTCCTGCCTTAGGTATTAAGCCAGCTGGGTGACCTTGGGCTAGTCACTCTCTGTCAGTCCTTAGAAGGAGGCAATGGCAAACCACTTCTGAAAAAAAACTTTGCCAAGAAATCTGCAGGGATTTATTCAGGCAATTGTCAAAAGCAATGCTGACTCAAAGCTACAAAAATTGAAATAAAGTCATTCAGGATTTTCTTCAGGTCTACCATTTAACTATTAGCCAGATCAAAATCTGGGTTAGCTTTTTGAAACCAGGTGAGTCCTCCTGATGTATGCTGCAATCTGCTTTAGATAGAATCAGATGCAGCTTATGAAACCAACTACCAGTTATAAAAATACATAATTTATTTTGGATATGAACATAAGAATTAAACAAGTAATTTTTTTCTTTGAGTTGAGTTGGATTCCTGATGGTTCATTTTCTATAAAGTTTTCTTAGTATGGAGGGGACTTGCTCCTGCACCCTTCTAGGACAGGAGTGTCAAACTCATGGCGTCACTTCGTCATGTGACATATCATGACTTTTCCCCCTTTGCTAAACTGGGGTGGGGTGGCCAGTGCATGACAATTCCAGCCTGTGGGCAGTGAGTTTGACACCCCTATTCTAGGATGGTTTTGGGTTTTTATAATTTTCCTGGTATTCCCTAATAGTCTGTTATCCTGAGAGCAATAAAGCTTATTTTGAGACAACTCTAAATCAGGTAGGTGTTGCCATACAAGAATTAATACGCTGAAGAGTAATTAACATGTGAATATTTATTGCTGACCCAGTGCTTGGATGCGGTACGGATCTGGATGAGCGGGAACATGCTTCGACTCAACCCGGCCAAGACTGAGTGGCTGTGCGTACCGGCATCTCGGCCCAGTCAGGAATATCCATCTTTGGCCATAGGGGGAGCGGTGTTGCCCCCTGTGGATAGGGCGTGGAATTTGGGGGTCCTCCTGGATGTTCGCCCGTTGGAGGAGCAGGTGGGAGCCGTCGCCAGGGGGGCCTTTGCCCAACTCCGTCTTGTTCGCCAACTATGCCCATTCCTGGACCAGGATGCCCTGCGCACAGTCACTCATGCCCTTGTTACCTCTAGACTCAACTACTGCAATGCTCTCTACTTAGGACTGCCCTTGCATACCATCCGGAGACTCCAGCTGGTGCTAATTGCGGTGGCGCGGGTGGTGATGGGAGTTTCCTGATTCTCCCATGTTACCCCCCTCCTGCGCTGCTTGCATTGGTTGCTGGTTGCGCTCCGGGTGAGATTCAAGGTTTTAGTTTTAACATACAAAGTCCTTCATGACATGGGTCCTCAATATTTAAGGGAGCGACTCCTGCCGACATCGAATGCCAACCGCCCTGTGCGAGCACACAGGCAAGGACTCCTTGGGGTCCCGTCAGCGGGCCAATGCCGGCTGGCGGTCCCCCGATGATGAGCCTATTCTGTCGGCCCCTGACCTCTGGAACCAGCTCCCCTGGGCTCCACCTGGCCCCTGACCTCCGCACCTTCCGCCATGATTTGAAGACCTGGTTGTTTGATCAATCCGGGCTGTGACCTTTTCTTTCCTGGGGGCGGGGTGTGGTTTTATATTTTAATGTATTTTAAATTTGTTTGGGCTTGTAATTGGGTTTAAATTCTTTTTAATTATTTATTGCTGTTGTTTCTTAGTTGTGAGCCTCCCGAGTCTTGAGATGGGGCGACATACAAGTCCCAATAAATAAATAAATAAATAAATAAATAATATATTATTACTTTTATTCAGCACACAACATCTTCCAAAAGTAACACTTAGCAGACAGAGGAATAGCCTCAGGAAAGAGCTACATAAAAATTGTAAATATTTCTTCTTTAACTGTGTCTTTATTGTTGTGCATACATGCATACACAGCAAGCCATCCCTACACACCATCTTCTACCATTCACCTAACTTCCTCTTCCTTTCCAATTATGAATTCAGCAGACTTCAGGGTTTTTTTAACCCAATAGATTCTTTCATTTTCATCCTAGAGGCAAAAAACAATTGTGATATCAAGAAGTCTGGTCTTACAGTGTGATCTTTGAGCACAGGAAGAGTTCTGGTATTTGTCCTTTGAGGAAGAGAATGGAACTAGAGAGCAATAAAAGCTGTGAGTTACATGGCTTTTTTAAAGGATTAGAAAAATTTTTGGAGGACAGGTCTATCTAAATGACTTGCAGCTAAAACAACCCAAAAGGTGATGGGGACAAACAATGAGAAAAAGCTTGTAGGTTTCTCAGAGGTTTGGTAGTGCTGCAAATAGAATACTAAACAGGCATCTGACACACATAGCGGGGAAAAAATCAGTTCCTTTGAAGATAGTTTTCTTATCCACTCTGTTACCAGAATGAAAATACTGGTTTTCTTTTTAATATATACAGCTAATTCCTTGTCTCTACACACATTTATATCAATGAGATCAAAGCATTATATAGAAAAAGCTTGGATATGGAGAATATTTTTTTAAAATGCAGTTATTTTTTTTTCTTTTTTTATATATTCAACCAATGAGATATACAACAAGTCCAAGACTCCAGATCATGCTGAGATCCAAATCATCTAGACAACTTCTGATTGTCCGTCTAGAGATCTAATGAACTCCATGCCAAGGCCCTGAAGTAGTACCTAGCAGTGTTTAATAAGGACAGTTTGCCCTTGCCAAATATTTGAACTGATTGCCTGGCTTTTGACATTACACTAAAAATCGTGTGAATATCAATAGGTACCACATGTGATACTGGGTTTAAGGTTTCCCTATTCTAATGGAAACATCTCTAATTTTCCTTATGTTCCACAGTCTCTGTCTAAGTCCAGACAGAGCTTCTATTACTTCTTTTAGAAGGGAGAAAACCATAAAGAGGTAACATCTTTATTTGGGAATTTTCTGCAGACATGCTTTTAGGTGAAAGGATGTATACCCACATTCTTTTGACATGTATACACAGCATGAATGGACATGCAGCATTAATGTATAATTTCCAGCTACTAAAGCAATTTCTCTTTTATATTTCATGTAGGTGTCCTGACCTCAATAACCATCCCTTTATCACTAATTTGAAAAAAAGAGTTTAGTTAGAGATGGGAAATCTTGCACTGACTTTTGCTTTTCTTTGATAACAGGTCAGCCATGCACTTCCCAAGATACAATTTGACAGTAATACAAAACAACAACATTAGGGGGAAATAATAATGGAAGAGGCAGATGTCAACAGCCTTATGATCTGTAATCACCAGAGGAAAAGAAATCAAAGCTGTCAGGCTTAAAAAGTTAAAAGGGCAGCCAGAAGGAAAGGATAAATGAGGAAGGAGGAGAAGAGCAGAATGGAACCCCTTTGAATACATCAATACACCTTTGAAAACATGTTGGTTTTCTGTAGTCATTCAATTAAAAATAAGAAGGAAGCATTATCTAGGCTGAATATATATTGGAAGTTCTAAATTTTACTTTTAAAAATTTGTTAATTGATTTATATATAGCAGGAGTTGGCAATACAGCATCCAGAAGCTGCCAGATGGACAGTTGCAAACCAAATAATGACTCTACAATTTTTTTTTCAGTTGCCAAAGTTATGTAATATTTGGCTGTGATGAAGATATTTCAGTTATTTCATATGAGCTCTTACAAGATTGGGACAAATTGGCTAAAATTGGACAATATGACAAGATTTGGGGTAATTGATATTTTGGGAGACCCATAAAAAAGTATGTCTAAAATGGAATGACTGGTAAAACAAAACAAAACAAAAACGAACAAAAGGATGTGGGTCAAATATAATCTGGATATGGATACATGGAGACAGACAGACAGACAGACAGATAGAATAGAGCTGGAAGGGACCTAGTCCAGCCTCCTGCTCAAGCAGGACAACCTATACTATTTCAGATAAGTGGCTGTCTAGTTTCTTCTTAAAAATCTCCAGTGATGGAGTGCCCATGATGTCTGAAGGCAAGCTATTCCATTGGTTAATTATCCTCACTGTTAGGAAGTTTCTCCTTAATTCCAGGTTGCTTCTCTCTTTGGTTACTTTCCAACCATTGTTTCTTGTCCTGCCCTCTGGTGCTTTAGATAATAATTTGACCTCCTCTTCTTTGTGGCAGCCCCTCAAATACTGGAATACTGCTATCATGCCACCCCTAATTCTTCTTTTCTTCAGATTAGCCAAACCCAAATCCTTCAGCTGTTCTTCATATGTTTTAGTCTCCAGGCCTTTGATCATCTTAGTTGCTCTTCTCTGAACCTTTTCCAAGGTCTCAACAACTTTTTTGTAGTATGGTGTAATATGATGACAAAAATTGGTTTCCATATACTGTATATATACAGCCCCTCCTCCATGATTCCCAGGCAGGAACAGCTGCATTCCACGGGACAAGAGACAGCAAAGTTTAGATAGTTTGTTTGGGAGAAAGAGGGTCAAGGAAGTGTCAGTGTTCCAACCAAACTCTCCGTCCCAATTCAGCACTCAAAGTCCATCAAAGTAAGAAATTATTAGAGAAGTTATGTTGGCACATCTGGGAAATAGAGCTGGACATTTTCCCCACATTTTCCCCTGCTATGTCAAACTCACATCCAGCCCCTTACTGATGACCCTCGAGTCCAATCCACCTCCATTCTGAACTCCTGCCAAGTCCAGTCACTCCCCTCCAAACTCCAGCAACTCGACCTTGAGCTCTGGCAAAAGAATGTTGTTGTGGCTATCCTCCCTTCTCACTTCACTCTCATTCCCACAGTTACGCATCCTTTTTTGTGGCAGCCCCAAATCAGATTCAAGATGGATCCAGGGATGACAGGTAGCTCCTCCCTTGAACTTCTCAGAGTAAATCTTTAATGAGGCAAGTATCTGCTTTAATTTGGTAAGATTCTTTGGTAAGGTGAAGAACAACAAAGGAAACTGCTTAGAAGTAACTCTGTATTCCTTCTTGGCTTTTGGAGCCTGACAAAGCAGTTGGCCCAGCTGAACTTCTTTTCCTTGAATGTTCCGTTGGCTTGGTGTTTTTCACTGCATAAACTCTATTCCTCCTTTCCCTGAACACAAAAAGGTAAACACTCCTTACAGTTTAATGTAGCTTCTTATAATTGCATGGATTTCCATCTTTATATTTGAAAATGAAGTAAAAATGATAGATTCTTTCATGTTAATTATTGATACAACAGTCTTCTATTTTCTGTTATAGAGGAAAAAATAGTTATTTGAAAAGTAGAAAACATTTATGTGTTGATCTGAATTCAAAATGCCTAAGAGAGCCTTTGTAAAAACATAGCAGGCGCATATTCTGTGGGCAACTCCTCAATAGAACCATCCCCAATCTACTTGCTTTCCGCAAAGCTGTTAAGACCTGGCTTTGTCGGAGGGCATGGAATTGAGACCTTTGCTCTTCCCTCTTGTATGTTTGGATCGTATGAATGAGTTTTGATTTTATATTGTATAGGCTACCGTTTTTTATCTTGTTGTACGCCGCCTCGAGTTCCACGATGGGGGAAGAGAGGCGGGATATAAATTTAATAAATAAATAAATAAATTGGACTGTTAGACAACCAAAGCAAGCCATCTGTTTCCTTCATTGCCTCTTTTAGCCCCTTTTTCAGCATAGTTGCAAAACACGTTGTTAATATTTTTCAGCTCAGAAGCTGCAGCCTCAACGGTGAACAGAAGTGGGAGAAGAAGAAGAAGACATTCAAAATAGTTTTCTTCTCTCTTTTAAAGTCATACACAGAGTATCTTCATAATGTGACAAAAGCCCCTTATGTATTACCACATCACACTGAGGGGTGGAAAGCAGCTCCTGTGTATTTGTTTTTATCCAGAAATTTAGAAGAAATTGTCTGAAACAACAATTTCAGATTTACAACTTTTATTTTTCACCCTGTGAACTAAAAACTACTGTTATTCACATACCCATGAATTTCTATCAGTGTCTACCTGAATTCAAGAAGCATCAAAATAAGATGTCTGCATAAAATATTTTCCATTTATTTCATAAATTTTCCAATAATGTTTGATCAGGACATCAAAGGTTAGCCAGTCCCATTTGGCATTTTTATCATATTTCCCAGTAGGTTTCCACCAGAGTACAGCAAACATGTAATAAAAGAAAATATTAAAAGAAAAAAAATGGCTAATTGTTTTCTGACATGGAACAATACATCAACACTTAACTATGGCAACTCCTTATGGCAATAATGACTGAACGGTGTTCTGTGACCTTTTTAGATATTTCTAAAGATGCATTAGCTAATAGAAAATACATATTCTCTTTCATCGCACAGTTGAAGGAATTTAAATGGAAGAGTGAAAATTAATTTTGAGCAGCATTTAAGGTACAGTGGACAGTTCAGTAGAACATGTGATGTGCACAGAAACAGATTCGCTCATGGAAGAGAAAGTTGC
This sequence comes from Naja naja, assembly GCA_009733165.1. NCBI lineage: Eukaryota > Metazoa > Chordata > Lepidosauria > Squamata > Elapidae > Naja > Naja naja. The sequence continues at coordinate 43,140,029 of CM019150.1, forward strand.
TATACCTCCCTTCCAGAAACTCTTTATGAAATTGTATTAAGATGATAACAGCAAAAAGGGACAGAGAGAATATTGTATACAGGCGGTCCTGACTTACAACAGTTTGTTTAGTGGCCTTTCAAAGTTACAATGGCACTGAAAAAAGTGACTCATGACCACTTTTCAGTTATGAACTTTGTAGCATTCCCATGATATTGTGATCAAAATTCAGATGATTGGCAACTGACTCGTATTTATGACTGTTGCTATGTCCCAAGGTTATATGATCATCGTTTGCAACCTTCTGACAAGCAAAGTCAATTGGGGAAGCCAGATTCACTTAACAAACGAGTAACTAACTTATCAACAACTGATAACTGTTCACTTAACAACTGTGGCAAGAAAAGTTGTAAAATGGGGCAAAACTCACTTAAAAATGTCTCACTTAACCGCAGAAAAATTGGGCTCAATTGTGGTTGTAACTTGAGGACTACCTGTTAGGAGTAGATAAAGATAAGATCCAGGGGCTGATGTTATAGTCATGAGAATGTTTTTTCCAGTTGATTTTTAATGAGGAGCTAAAGTTGTTGACAAGGATTAACTGGGATAGAAATTTCTCCCTCCAGATTAATATTAGCTAATATTTCTATTGGCAAATTCTCATGCAGTCCTCCGTTGATATACAACCCAGGTTCAGTGTCAAACTTGCATTCAAAATGCAGTGAAGGATACAAAGCATTGTTCTTAAGAACTTGGATTGAATTGCCTCCACATTCTTTACAACTTTATACGCACACATTTGTCTACCATAAAGTGTTAGGCTCAGCACTTTGATCCTTAAAAGTGTGATTGCAGAGAGAACATAATTATTTCCATGATGGTTGGCAAATCTCATTATTGTATTAGAAGTTTTTTGTGCATGAGATGAAGTTGGTTTTTCCTACCCTTTCCAGGTATTGCAGGACTGAAACATTCCTAAGCATTCAGAGGTCTTAATTTGTTCAATCTGTTCGTTGTTGGTTTTCTATTGATGGACTGCATTAGCATATGATTGTATGAAAGCAACCACTTTTGTTTTACTATAGTTAACTTTTCCTTCCTACTTTAATTACAATAGCACTTAGACTTATATACCGCTTTATAGTGCTTTACAGCTCTCTCTAAGCGGTTTACAGAGTCAGCATATTGCCCCCAACAATTTGGGTCCTCATTTTACCCACTTCGGAAGGATGGAAGGCTAAATCAATCTTGAGCCTGGTGAGATTTGATCTGCCAAATTGCAGGCAGCTGGCTGCAGCAGAAGTAGCTTGCAGTACTGCACTCTAAGCACTGCGCCATCGAGGCATCTAAGGATCATAAACTCCACTGAAGGCCAACTTGCATCAGATATTGATTTATTTGCTAGCATTGAGGGATGAAATTCACTTTTATTAGGGCTTGAATAAGGAGTTGATATAAAAATTAAATAAAAAGGAGCTGGATTACAACCTTGTTTTACTCTTCTTTTAGTGGAAATTGGGGCTAGAATTCCCCCATTCACTATGCAGCTGATTTAAATGCATGTATTCCAGTGGAACATTATAATTAATCCAAGAAGATCGCAACCCATAGAAGTGTTCAATAATTTCATCAAAAACCTCTCTCTAGAGATCAAATTAAACACAGCTTTCAAATCTACTCAGGCAGCAGAAAAGGAACCTCAAAACTGAGAGGTTTTGAGTATTTGAGTACTGAGAAAACTAAGTATTCTTTCACCAGATGGTTTAGGATAATATACTAATCTATAAATAATTGTCCTGTGCTGAAGCCTGCTTGTTCATCAGCTAGGACTTGCACTTGTTCTAGCCAAATATGAATTTCTTACACAGATGTCTAATATAAAGTTTTCTAATAACAACAGTCTGATTATACAGAAATTAGCTGGATCAGTTTTGTTGCCTTTTTTAAAAAGATTGAGACTGTAATAGAATACCACCAGTTTTTGGCATAAGGATAAACTAATCAATACATGTAAGGGAGGGCAGAAGGGCCCCACACCATTCTGCATTAGCTTTTATTAGTTTTGCTGAAACCAGATTTCCACCACCAACTTTCCTTTTTTTTTTTAACAGTAGCTGGACTATAAGTTTGGAAATTTCCTAGGGTGAAATTAAAGGCCAATCAGGAAGGGAATTTATGGTTAGTTTAGAGGAGGTGGTAGAAACTTATTAACTTCACATCTAAAACCTGTTGAGGTATAGCTAAAATGGCTAGTAAGTTAGCAACTCCATGTTATTTTTATAAACACTACAATGCTGTTAAATATGTAAAGAAAGCCTTTATAGACAGTTGACATGGATGCTGGATCAAAAAATGGATATAGAGAATATTATGCCTGTTAAGTTTGCATAGAGAGGCAGGACGCTGAGTGCTTCAACTCAAAGTTTATTGTGACTTCAGCTCAGAACGGACCCAAATGGCTCAGGTGGGGCAGCCTTTTATAGCCGGCTGCCGCGGCTGTCAGCCAGAGTGCAGGGTTTTCCCGCACTTTTTAAACCAATGAATTCAACACTTTACAATACAACCAGTCATTTTGAACTCTGCATACATAACACCCCTCCCCACTAGGTTTGGTCCATACTCAATCCCCATCTATCTAACATACTCTTGTAAATAGGTGAGGCTTTTACAGGTACGTTGAGACCTGCGTGGTTCAGGTGTTTTGGGAATCTCACTTGGTGAGGAAGGAAATGTATCTGTCAACATTCCCTTATTAGGACTACTTGTACTAGTAGAACCTGATTGGTTACTACAACCTGGTCTCTCCTCCCAATCCATCTCCAACCCAATGTCACCCCCCAAATCTGGTAGTGAATTGCAATCTTCCATTTGTAAGATTGGATTTTGGCACCCTGACAGATGTTGAGATGTTTCCTGTCGAGTTAGCTCGTTACACATGGGCTGGATTCTCGCTTGCTGATTACCTTCATTATCTCCCCCTTCCCCCCTAGAAGAGGCAGTGGGCCTTGAATCAGGAGAGGAGCAAGGGTGATGCTCCAGAGGCAGTCTGGACCGTAACTGGTCTATGTGCCTACTCCACAAGGCACCATCCTCAGTTTGAACCCTGTAAGACCTTGGGCCTGTAACCTGGGTTATTTCAGCAGGAATCCATAATGGTTCACCCACAAGGTTTTTAGCATAAACAGAATCCCCCACAGTAAATGTGCGGAATTTGCTGGTGGAATCAAGTGGAGCGTTGGGTGCGTAAGTGGCGTGAAAGTGGTCCAGGGTAGACCGGAGTTTTCTACCCATTAAAAGCTCAGCTGGGGTCAAGTTAGTGGAAGGACTAGGAGTGATGTGTTGGATACTGAGAAGTTTTTCAATTTTTTCAGTGATGTCCCCTGGACCCAATTGCTTGAGTTTTTCCTTGGTAAATCGAACCATGCGTTCAGCACAGCCGTTAGCCAAAGGATGCCCAGGGGCAGTAAGGGCATGTCAAATACCCTGCTGTGCTAAATATGATTCAAAAATGTTAGCAGTAAATTGAGGACCATTGTCAGAAACAAGCACATCAGGTAACCCATGAGTTACAAAAAGTTTCTTAAGCTGTTTGATGACCGCATCTGCTGTGGTGGAACCCATGGGAATGACCTCTAACCATTTGGAGTATGCATCAACCACAATGAGGAAAGTGTGCCCCCTGGTAGGGCCAGCAAAATCAATGTGAATCCTGGACCATGGCCCCCTAGGACATTCCCATTCATGTTTGGGGGTGAGAGGTGGAGCAGACCTTACTTGCTGACAGTTTGGGCAGGATGCAACCCAGTTTTCTACCATTTTGTCTATACCTGGCCACCATACATAACTCCTGGCCAATCCCTTCATTCTGATGATACCCGGATGACCCTCATGTAACATTTCCAAAACCTCTTTCTGCAATTTTGCAGGAATAACCACCCTGTTACCCCACAAAATACATCCTCTTAATACAGATAACTCAGTTTGTCTGGATTTAAAAGGTTGGGAAGCTTGAGGTAGATCTTGTAGTGGCCAAGCCTTTTTAATCCAGCCTGCAATAGGAGCCAATAAAGTGTCTTTGGCAGTTTCTCTGGCAATTTCAGCAGCATGGACTGGAAGTTTGGCAACTGTTTCTAGAAAGAAGGTGTAAGATTCAGGAGCAGGGTCCTCAGTGTGCAAAGGAAGTGGGCAGCAACTCAAAGCATCTGCGTGCCCAATGTCTTTTCCAGGTCTGTGGATGAGTTTATATGAATAGGCAGCAAGAAATTCAGTCCATCTCAGCATTCTTGGTGACAGGATGGTGGGCGTTGGTCTGTCCCCTGCCACAATGCCTAAAAGAGGTTTGTGATCTGTAACAATGGTGAATCTTCTCCCATATATGTACTCATGGAATTTTTTGACTGCTGCCACAATAGCCAAAGCTTCCTTGTCCAATTGACTATAGTTTCTCTCTGCTTTGGTCAAAGTGCGAGAGTAAAATGCAATAGGGGCTTCCCTTCCACTGGGAAGCAGGTGACTCAATACCCCCCCACTCCAAAAGGGGATGCATCACAAGTCAATATTACAGGTAAATTTTCAGAAAACTGTATCAGTACACAATCAGAAGTGATTTGTCTCTTGATGCTGTTAAATGCAGCTTCTTCCTTTCTGCCCCAGACCCATGCAGATTTTTTATCCAGTAATCTGTGCAAGGATTCTGCAGTGGTAGCTTTCTGAGGTAGAAACATATGATAGAAATTAATAAGTCCCAGGAATGCTTGTAAATCAGTTTTGCATCTTGACCTGGGGGCTTCTTTGATTGCCTGAACTTTGGCTTCTGTGGGGTGGATGCCATGTTTATCTATCATATAACCTAAGAATTCTACTTTGTCAGTTCTTAGTATGCATTTCTCTTTTTTGACTTTTAGCCCCGCTTTTTTGAATCTGGTTAGAACTTCTCTAAGTTTCTCTTGTAATTGAGTGTCATTTTCAGCAGAGATTAAAACGTCATCAAAATAAGGCACCACCCCAGGCAACCCTTGTAGCATCCTTTCCATGAGGCTTTGAAAGATGCCAGGTGCCACACTTACACCGAATTGTAACCTCTTGCATTTGAATGCACCCCGATGGGTTACAATAGTTTGGGCTTCTGCAGTTAGATCATCTACTGGTAACTGCTGGTATGCTTGGGCCAGATCCAGCTTGGCGAAGACTGTGCCCCCGCCAAAGAGTGTAACAAGTGATGAACTACTGGAACTGGGTATGCGCTCTGTTGTAGCGCATGGTTCAGTGTCCCCTTATAGTCTCCACAGATTCTTACTGACCCATCTGCCTTGACTGGTGTGACTATGGGTGTCTCCCACCTGGAGTGGTCTGTGGGCTCTAACACCCCTTGCGCTATAAGTTTATCTAATTGTTCATCAATTTTTTCCTTCAATGCAAAGGGTACCTTTCTGGGTTTTAAATGGATTGGTTGCAATTTGGGGTCTAGGGCAAACATGATAGGGGTCCCCAAGTACTTGCCTAATCCATCGCTGAAGATCTCTGGAAACTCTGACTTCAAGGACTCTTCCCACTCAGTGCTGCTCACGTGATTGATGCCAGTCACTTCGATGCCCAGCAGGTTGAACCATTCTAGCCCCAGCAAACTAGGGCAATCTTTATCCACGATGGTCAGGGGTAGGCGTTTGATGTGACCTTTGAACTTCACATTGAATTCTCTTGTTCCAACTACTGGAATCTTGTTCCCTTGGTAGTCTTTAAGAGTTAATGCCTGCTTCTTGAAGTGACTCTTCTGGATGTCTGGAATCAGTCTATGAATAGTGTTCCAGGACACCATGGATAAATATGAACCTGAGTCCACTTCCATTTGGCAAGGCCTTCCTTCAATGAGTACCTTGACATGCACTTTCCTGTTATTTAAGGGAGATTAATGACCAATAGTTACTGTTTGATGAGTTTCATTCCTTCCATTTGCTTCTGTGTTGCGCCCCATTTTCTCGCTGATGTTGTTTGGCTTGACTTCTCTGTCTTTGTTGTTTGTAGCAAACTTCCTTCTGTTAGGTGGAGTTCTGGATGATTTGCAGACTCTTGCAATGTGCCCTCTTTTTTCACAACAGAGGCAAATGGTGTCTAGGAACTTGCATTCAGTGCGGGGGTGGCTCCCCCCACAACCTATGCAGTGGAATTCATGCCCTTTTCTTCTCAGGTTGTTTCGTTTCTGCTCTAATCTGAGTCTGTTAATTGCTTCTTCCTCTTCACTGTGTTCTGACTCAGATTCCAGTTCATCAAAATGAGTTGTGGTGGTCTTCTCCCCCTCAGAATGGCCCGTAGTCTTGTTCATCTTTCTCATGGCTGCTGCTGAGAGTTTGGTGGCTTCTGCTGAAGATGCTTCCTCTATGGCTTCTTTCAGCGTGATCTTGGGTTTCATTAGTAATTTGCTCTGCAAAACCTTGTCTTTAAGGCCCAAAACGAAACGATCGTGCATGGCCTCCTCTAAACTGCTGAATTCGCATGCACCCCCAATGTCTCTTAAACTTGCCACGAAGTCATTTACACTTTTGTCTTCCCCCTGATCGCGGCGATAAAACTTGTGTCTCTTAATGAGGCACGATACTTGGGGTGCATAGTGTGCCCTTAACAGCCTCTCCAGATCAGGCCATGCCATTACCTTCACGTCTGCTGCGCCAGCTAATGCCTTCGCCATCTTGAAAACTGCCGGACCGCAATATGTGAGAAAAACCGCCCTCTTCCGCTGCTCAGAAATGGTGGCCAGATCATTTCCTTCCAGATACATCTGAAACTGATCTGCATACGACTACCAGTCTTCATTCTTCAGGTCGAATGGAGCTGGGGGGGTGTTCAGTGCAGCCATCTCGCTCTTCTTTGTTCCGCGTTGCCTTCTCTTCAGGGGAATCCCACCTTTGTCGCCAGTGTTAACTTTGCATAGAAATGCAGGACGCGGAGTGCTTCAACTCAAAGTTTATTGTGACTTCAGCTCAGAACGGACCCAAATGGCTCAGGCGCGGCAGCCTTTTATAGCCGGCTGCCGCGGCTGTCAGCCAATCAGAGTGCAGGTTTTCCTGCACTTTTTAAACCAATGAATTCAACACTTTACAATACAACCAGTCATTTTGAACTCTGCATACATAACAATGCCTAATTAGAATATTATACCTAATAGCTGTCCTGCTCCATTCCATCAGAGATCAGTGAATGAAGGAAATATGACCATTTCATGAGTTCTGCTGAATAATTGGGGTCCTTTTACAAAAGCAAATGTTTAACTTTTCAGAACTGATGTTTGAATGTGTTTTTGATCTTTTCTGCCCTGTCTTTTCTTCATTTTCTTTCATAAAACGCCTTTTAACCTTGTCAGTCTTGTCAGTCAGGTCAGTCTTCTGCTGATTTTATATAAATCATTTAAATCAAACTTTTTGGCTTCAATAGCAAGGTAAAAGTACTTCAAATAAATAAAATTTCCTCTAGTGTTAACACAGGCATGGTATTAATCCCAGCAATGAATTTAAGGGAAGATTACATATTTCCACTTGATAGAAACCTTATAATCTATTTTTTGTAGTTTTAATTTTTGAGGCAAATCTTTGAAGCAGGCAAATATTATTTCCTTTGAATGCTCTGACTCATCCCTAATGAGGCTTACAAAGAGCTTAACAAGCAATAGAATTGAAGATTATAAACCAAGGAAAATTATACACAATTTTAAATTCTAAATTGACCTGTGTTTATATTATGATATATTTATTATATTATTATAACATTACAGTTCTGTAAACCAGAAGAGGGTAAGTTGGCACAAATTACATTATTCTAACTATGGAGACTTATGCTGCTATAGGAATGTAGGTAACTGGTGCGGCCCTTACAGCTTTCATTTAAAAAAATACCTGACCACATTCCCTTCCCTCCTGGCATTACCTGGTGGCAGCAATGATTTTTAATGTGTGTGGGAAAAGAACTGGGTAAGAGTTGGTATATGCTTTGAACAGGTTTCACTCTTTGGAAAGAATGCAAAACCGGAGTCCATCAATGGCTCAGCTAACAGGCCATGGGTGCAAAGGAAGGATTGCAGGGTAGGAGGGTATTGTTCAGGCCGCACAATTCCCAGATGTCTTCAAATTGTTAACTGGGCTATTTTGGGGATTGGCTGAACATATTTACAGAAGTCCACTAGGCCCATGTTCAGAAATAGGCGAATGATATTCCATAGTTTAAATTATTTTTCTATGCAGCTAGAGAGTATTAATCTGTCTTTTAAAAACAGGTATAACTTTTTTTTTAATTGCTAGGCCTGTATATGTGGGTCCTTGGCGCTGTCTGAGTTTGGTTGTTTTCTTACAGAAATTTCATTAGTGAAACTAGTAATCAGTTTGAATAATGCTCATCTGTGCTACTAGGGAGTGGAGCAGTGGTGGGATTCAATTTTTTTTACTACCAGTTCTGGGGGTGTGGCTTGGTGGGTGTGGCAGGGGAAGGATACTGTAAAATCTCCAGTCAGAGGTGGTCTTTGCCGGTTCTCTGAACTACTCAAAATTTCCGCTACCGGTTCTCCAGGACTGGTCAGAACCTGCTGAATACCATCTCTGGAGTGCTTTCATCTTAGATTGTTGTGGCTTGCCCTGTCAGTGTTTATGGTTCTTTGTTTGGGCTGTTTACTGTTAGCTTGTTGGGCAGTTTTTCGACTGAAGTATTGTTTACTTCTTGATTGTTGGCCTGATGTTAATAGCAACAGTGTTTAGATTTATATACTGCTTCACATTGCGTTACAACCCTCTCTAAGTGGTTTACAGAATCAGCATAATGCCCCCAACAATCTGGGTCCTCATTTTATGAAACTCAGAAGGATGGAAGGCTGAGTCAACCTTGAGCCTGGTGAGATACAAACTGCCAAATTGCAGGGAGCTGGCAGTCAACAGAAGTCGCCTGCAGTATTGTATTCTAAGCACTACGCCACCACAACTCTTATCTTAGTGTTAATCTATACTCATTTGGATGTTGATGCTGCTGGGAAGGGGTTTTATTGTTTGTTCTCTTTTTGGCTTTTGATTGTCTCTTTGCATAGTATGTAGAAATTATTTACAGTATGTTTATGTGTCTATTGATGGGTGATTTGTCAATGTGTCAGATTTCCAGGAATTCTTTAGCAGTTTTGTACTTGGCTTGGTTTAGGATGGACACAGTTTCCCAAATGAAACTATGGTTAAGTCGGTCCATATGTTGTGAAATTAAAGAGCTTTCATCATGTCTTCCATTGGTGTTTGTGGATGTGCTCTGCTAATCTTCTATCAGTTTGTCCTATGTAGTGGCTATTTCAGTCTTTACACTATATGTTAGAGATCAGAGTTCCTCAACATTTCTGGCTTTGCAGATTGGTAGGGGAAAGGGGATGGTTTTGCATGAGTGGCCACCAAGCACACACATACGCAGCTCCATTTGCATGAGCGGCATGCATGCATGCATGCATGCCATTAATGTAAATGGAGTGCACGCACATGTGTTCACCCACTGCTTGTGCAAGTGAAGATGCAAAGAACAACATTACAGAAGTGAAGAAAAACCCAATTAATCTATCAAAAATTGTGTAAAAAAATTGATATTTGAACTCCACTTCTTAGTCAGCTTGACTCTTCAGTAACACAAATCCAGGACAGGACAGAACAGAGCAGATTTTTCCTCCTTTAATAAGGTCATTTGATCTATGCATATAAATTGGAACTATGCCATTCTACCTTTTTGTGTTCATGAAACTTTAACACTGTACTAATAATGCTACTTATAAAAACCCATTATGCATAATTAAGCCTGAGAGTTCTTGTTGTCCAAAAGAAATGGAACTGCCTTTCTATTTTGCACCAGACTGAATACTAAATAGTGGACAAAAGTATTCCACAGAATCGTGCTAATAGAATCTAATTAAGGTTCTATTGTTTTTCAATATTTATAACTTTAGAAATAAGAACAGTTTATTTTGCAGTGTTGCAATATTTCCTGCAGATTTGTGAGACAAACAGATTTCCATTATCCAAAATTCTTTGTCCCTCCCCTCTCTACCCACCCCACCATCATTCCTGGCTCCTTCCATATCTCTCCCTTGGATGTTTTCCAAGCTCTCTATCATGACTTTTGTTACCAACACAGAGATGAGGTAGTGCTTTGCTGTTCGAAAAACAAATGTAATGACATAAGAAAGACAATGTGGAGGAGGCACTGTCTGGAGGGAGTAGTAACTGGCTGAATAGGAGGATGGACTGATGAGGATATTTGCACACAACTGCTACAAAAGGGTTGAAGCTAGCACTATGCAGGAATTGTCCTGATCCTGGTGGGCTGTGGGAAAGGCTATGACTGAAGTCATTCCAGTTTTCATATGAGTGTCCCAAACCTTTTAAAAATTAAAAGGGTGTGTGGATAATGAGGATTGATAGAATATTTATAGCCAATTGTGGACTGCTTTTTGAGCTTCGTTGTTTTCTTGCAGACATTTCATTACAAACCAGGCAACATTAACAATACTAGTAGGGAGTTGGTTTTGATCTCAATTTATAATCTAGTGGCTTGCTCTGTCAGTGTTGGTGGAAGTATTCCTGATGGTTTCTTGATTGGGCTGTTGTTTACTGTTAGCTTGTTTGTCTGCATAAAAAATGAGAGCAAACCCTACTCCCTACTAAGCACTGATGATGTTATTTGGCTTCGTATTCAAATGTCTGCAAGGAAAGGGTCGTTGGTTCTCACCTGATACGACCTTTCTCTTTGGGTGGAGATAGCATTCAGGATTGGGTGATCAGTCTCTGCTTGCTGATTGGACTGGGTCTGTCAAAACTTTGAGGACACTCCCTCTTCTGTTAGGGACCTCCCCAGAAATTGGCAAAGGAATAGTGACAGACTGACGTGTTCTCCTATAAATATAACATACATCATTACATTCGGAATGCACCACAAATGGGTGGGACTGAATGCTATCTCCACCCAAAGAGAAAGGTTGTATCAGGTGAGAGCCAATGACCCTTCTCTATTGTGGTGGAGATAGCATTCAGGATTGGGACATACCAAAGCAGGCTGTCATATAGGTGGGCCTAGTGCAGTCTGAATCCCTTACACAGGATGGACCTTTTGCAGAACCTTCCATCTAAAAGCTGTCTCAGCAGAAGCAAGAGTCCAGCTTATAGTGTCTGATGAATGGAGAGGGTGAGGCCCAGGTAGCTGCCCTGCAAACCTCCTCCAAAGAGGCCTGGGTGGCCCACACCATCAATGTGGCTGCACTTCTCATTCAGTGCACTGTTATCCTTGGAGGAACTGTAAGTCCTTGGGATTGGTAGGCTTTGGATATACGTAGTCTCATCCATCTCCCCACAGTCGTTGGAGTCACCTTGCAGCCCATGGTAGAAGGTTGAAAGGAAATAAAGAGGGATTCAGACCTCCTGAAGGACAATGTTCTCTTAATGTAAATCCTCAAAGCCCTCTGAAGTATGCCATCTTCTTTCTAGCGCGTGCACAGGATGCGGACAAAAGTTAGATTAGTTCCTAGGCTCTGTTCCTGCAACCTTGTCCTCTGGCTTGGGGCTATAATAGGGAGCTGTTTGGTCTGGGCCTGCTGGGCTTAGAGAGCGTGACCGCCAGCGATCCGTCTCCTCGCCTCTCCCTACATCGCGGCTAGTGTTTGACTCCGCCATCTTTAACTCCAAGGTTTTTATTCTGGAGTTTCCACCAGTTGCTCTGTAGTCTTTTCTAACCTTAAGTCCTCGAAAGCTACTCTCCCTACCTGACCTGTCACTCTGCACGGAGATTCCTGCCTTTGCTGCAGTCTTCTGCCCCTTTAACACTGCCGCGGTTAAAAAGGTGCCTGCAATGGCTGATTAAAGCCGCTGGGAGCCTTGCCAACCCAAAGCACGGGGAAGCAGTGTGGATGGTGTTTCTATACACTTCCCGGATCCATCATCTGGTGGCCTGGGCTGAAGCCCCCGACCGCGCTGTCTGTGACAGCTGTCAAACCTGTAGACCAGTTCCTTTTTGAAATAGTATTCAGGATTGGTTATTTTTTTTCTTTGTTTGTCAAATTAAATTCAATTAAATGTTCGTTGTTTAGGAGAAGAAATTAACACGTTGTCCAGCTAGCTGACTGAGTCAATTTCTAGGGAGGTCCTTAAAAGCAGAGGGAGTGTCCTCAAAGTTTTGACAGACCCAGTCCAATCAGCAAGCAGAGACTGATCACCCAGTCCTGAATTCTATCTCCACCACAGTGGAGAACACCAAAGTTCAGATAGTGAGGGATTGCTAACATCAGTTGCTTTTCTGTGTCCTTGCATAAATAGCATTTTCTTGCTTTTTAAGACAAAGCAATCTTTACCTTGACTCTATCCTCTGTTTTGAAATGCCCAGATTTACACTGTAGATGGGAAAGCAATTATTTTATCTAGTGCTGACAGGATGATTCTATCTTCTGACATAGATTCTCTTCATTCTTCTTGTTCCTTTCAATTTACAAGCTGATAACATTGTAAATCAGTTGGAAGGGTTGCTGATCTTACATTCCTATGAAATCCATAGAAATACTCTGGAAGAATGGTGTTGTATGTTGAACTTGGCAAGGTAAGTAGTGTTATAGGATATAATTCATAAACGTTTAAAGCTGGGGCTTTTAAAAGACACTGGAGTTCTTGGCTTTGCTTGCTATGGGCACAGAGATCGCTCCACTAGTTTAGTAAAGGAAACTGGCTTCCTTTAAAGGCAACTTTTCCACCACAATATTTACTAGAGGTTCCGAAATCTGCTAGTTTTAAAACACATCCTGGAACCCTCATGAGCAGGCAAAAATCTTTTGAACCCTGATCCTTCACATCAACGTGATTATAACACAAATCGCTTGTTATTTAAGAAACTTGTTAACTAACATTTCAAGAGTCCACAGAATTGCTTTCATTTGACAGAACCTGTTTGGAGAGCAAAAATGTCCCCTGTGGCTTGAACAAAACTTCTTAGACTTCTCTGCCAGGCCAGTTTGGCAGGCAGTCTGAATTAAAAGGCAAGCAGAAGAACAGAGGAAAGATAAGAGGAGAAATACAAAATGCAGAATTGTTTGACTGGCGAGGAAAATCAGAAAGAAACAACTATGTAGTTTAAATATGTAGGTTGTTCCCCCTTTTAATCCATTTATGCCTTCCAGCTGAGAGCAAATACATAAACTCCCCCATACACATATTCATGCTTTATACTTAAAAATGGATTACTCGGCAGATTGATTTTGAGCTTTATTATGCCAGTATCTATGAATGTCCTCTCCTGCATGAGATTGTAAAGCTATATTCTAATAGTCTACATTGCAGATAGTAAAATTTTCTTGATCTTGGCAGAATGGAGCCCCAAGAGGGGAAATGATTGGAAGTTTTGCAATTCCTTTCGAATTAGCATGCAAGACAGGGTAGCTTTGCAGCAGGATTATTACTGTGGCTGACAACCTTGTGTCCCAGTGGAACTCTCCAGTCAACTAACAGCACCAGTAGCAGTGAGAGTTTTTACACCTTGTAGTCAGAGAACCAAAAGAAAGTTAATATTGCATACCTGAAGGCATATATAAAACTACATGAAAAATGAAAGCACCTTGCTTCTTGTAAAAACAAACATCCTTAAGTCTCCTGGAAAGCATCATCATAAATAAAACAAATCTTCCCTTTTCCAGAAGCTTGAACATAAAACTTTGGAGAGAAAAATATCCTCTATATAAATTTCTCGTGTTATCTAGCCATGAAAGAAAGTAGTGCTTTGTATCGAAGTGTCAGAGATCCCACTAGGCAGAATAGGAATGGCAGAAATAATTCTTGACATAAACATATTTCCAAGAATTCATAAAATTAATTCAGAAGAAGAAATTAGGAATAGCAGGAAGGCATTCAGAAATATTCCTAAACTTTCTAAACTTCTTTCTGATTTTAAGAATGGAGAAACTGGCATCTGCATCTTATTTTCCTCTACAGTTCAGTAGGATGAGAAAATTCCATCCAAAGATTCTTACTTAAGAATTGTTTTGCATTTAACCAGATTGGTGGCTGCTGGGGAGGAAATAGTTAGAGGCTAGTTTGGATAACATGGACTCTCAGGGCATCAGTCTTGATGACTTCAATTTAATTAAAACAAAAAAAGGGTGCATGAAAGTAAAAATCTGCCTTGTGGCATATCGAGTGTTAAGCAATTTTTATGGTTTCTTCCCTAATGTACAGGAAAAATGTAAGTCAGGTCTAAAAAAAACCTGTTATACTAAGATAGCAAAAAAAAAGTGCACTTGGAAAACTAGAAAAGGGTAACTTGTTTAGATTTTATTGTGTGTTTGGTTATCCCCAAATTTGATTATGTAGTTGTTGAACAAGAATATCATATACTGTAATTATTTAGTTTAAGTCTACAGTTGCTGGTTTGTTTTGACACCTAAGTATCATAAAACCAGTGGTGGGATTCAATTTTTTTTACTACTTGTTCTGTGAGCGTGGCTTGGTGGGCATGGCAGGGGAAAGATACTGCAAAATCTCCATTTCTTCCCCACTCCAGGGGAAGGATACTGTAAAATCCCCATTCTCTCCCCACTCCAGAGAAAGGTTACTGCAAAATCCCATTCCCTCCCCACCCCTCTAACCTGCTTTCCAGCTCCATTCTGCTATGCAGGGCAACAAAAGAAGACCCAGCCAATCAGCTGGGACTTGGGAGGCAGGGAATAGATGGGGGCGGGGCCAACCAGAGGAGGTATTTGCCGGTTGTCTGAATTACTCAAAATTTCCACTACTGGTTCTCCAGAACTGGTTAGAACCTGCTGCATAAAACTCCTCAATATGTATTTGTACATAGAGAATAAGCTCAATGGTTCAATCAAACTAAGCAGATTGCAGCCTTGATGGGGAAAAGTTGTTTTAAAAAATCCAAGTAAGTTCCTAACTGGATTAATAGGGAAGAGCCGGGGTTCCTATTTGATAATGTGTTTCAGTTAGGTGGGTAGGTTTTGTTCATTTGAAATGTGTTTCAAATATTGCATTATCATCTCTTAAAAATATGGTCATTAGATAAGCCTTTCTGCTAAGAATAGTTTAATGACCTAAATATTACCATAGGGCTATGGTTGATTGCCATCTTTTGGGATACACTTTCAGAAGTATCTTAAGTCTCTATGACATGGCAAAGAGGCCTCAGCAAAAAGAATATCCAGATCATAGTGAATTCTCTGTGCCCTCACCTAAAGTCTGAAGCTTGTCTTTGAAATGCAGTGTAGAGATTAAATCATGACTCCTGAGAAACAAATAGGTATTTATTTCTAAAATACCTCTTTTAATTTAAATGCAAATTGAGGTATGTTATCAGAAGGTCACTTGTGCCAACAAAGCATATAATTGGAGTTGGTGCTACAATTGGGTTTCTGCATCTCAGGCTTTATTTTTAAATTAGAATTTATTGTGGGGTAAATGAGTCTCGTCTATTTTATTTCTTTTCACCCAATCCCTTTTTCTAATTTGGATTTCTAGTGACCCATTTTGGTAAAAAGAAGACGGGGCGTTACTTTGTATTTTCTAGCATTCCTGCACTAATTTTGTTTTGCTTTATTAAAACTAAAATAATAGAGAGGAAAAACAAAGAAAGTTCAGTTGCCTCTTGAAAAAGCACCTTTGGGACAACCATGACCTGGATGACTGAGAATCGCCATAGACTCCATAGACAATATAATAGAGAAATAACAAAGTCAAACATAAGCATATCCAATCTGATCCTTTTCAGATAACAGATAACAGATAATCAGAGTTGGAAGAGTTGGAAGGATCATCTAGTCCAACCCCCCCACAAGTGGGAGACCCTACACCATTTCTGACAAAGGGCAGTCCAACCTCTTCTTGAAAGTCTCAAGTGATGGTGCTCCCACAACTTCTGAGGGCAAGCTGTTCCATGGGTTGATTGTTCTCACTGTCAGAAAGTTTCTCCTTATTTCCAGGTTGAATCTCTCCTTGTTCAGTTTCCATCCATTATTCCTCGTCTGGCCTTCAGGTGCTTTAGAAAATAGCTTGAGTCCTTCCTGTCTGTGGCAGTCCCTCAAATATTGGAAGACTGTTATCATGTCTCTCCTGGTCCTTCTCTTCACTAGACTAGCCAAGACCAGTTCCTGCAATCGTTCTTCATATGCTTTAGGCTCCAGTCCCCTAATCATCCTGGTTGCTCTTCTCTGCACTTTTTCTAGAGTCTTTTCCAATTTTATTGCAATACAGCATTGCCACTAATGAAGAAAATTTTCAGTCAACAAACTTGGTTGAGTTCCTGCACTATTTTGAGACACATTCTGCAGATATACTTTGATAATAAGTATCAAAATCATAAGCAATGGTTTTATTTATTAATGAAATTTATTTGGCCACCTATCTTATGGAAAGTGTCTCTGAGCGTCTATTTAATTACTAATCAAATTTATATGGCTGCCATTTCACCTAAAGTGCCTCTGACTGGCTATTTATTTATTCATAAAATTTTATATGGTCACCCAATTAATGGAAAGTGATTCTGTATGGCTATTTATTTATCAAATTTAATAGTAATTTTTATTTGTAAAAAATATTTAAGCTTTACTTGCTAAATAGTAAGATGGCTGATATTTATACCTTGAAAGGAGACATTTATTAGAATGTGAAACCACTTCTTAGAAGTGAAATAAATTTTAGCACACCTAAACTGCACACCTAAACTACACACCTAGCAAGTCATGCAAAACTTCCATACATGGCAATATGTCATAAGGTACGATCTGTATCTCTTTTCTTTGCTCTGAGAGCTTAAGGGAAACTAATTTGCATATAACATTTTGATAGGTTCTAAATAGCCCTTCCTACAACTATTAAGCACTGGGATCTGGTAACTCCTAAAGCTAATGCACTGCATATGATCATCTAAAATGTGACAGTCCATGAGTTCAATTCTCAGTAGAGGATTTGAATTCTGTAGAATAACATTTGGCCACTTGCATAAGAAGAATCCCAAACAAACCAAAATGGAACACATAATGTTTCCTGGTCAATGAAAAAATATCACACAAAATATACACCATATAAAAATAGAGAAATCAAATAGAAGACATGTAAAAACTCTGTGCAAGGACACATGACATAATATCTGTATTTCTATGCTTTAACAGAAAGTTGGCTGTGTGTCCCATTCTGATAGCTTATAGGCAAATTATTAAACTATTTTGTGCACATTCTGACAGAAAGTTAAACTTGGAAAACAATATTTGGTATCATAGAATTAAGTTGGAATAGAGTGGATTTAAGAGTTGTATAAAATATTTTAACTCATTCAGCAAATTGCCTAGAAAAACACTGAGATAAAATTGTTCTTGCTTTGTCCTAAGATCATATTTTACATTGGACAGCAGAGGAGATGCTGCCAAAAGACAAAATCCTGGGCTTAAAACATAAATTCAGAGATGTGTAACAAGTCTTAAGATCTTATCAGAGTGAAAGACAAATTTCCCTCAATCCATTGATTCAACATTTCATTCTAATCATTCTTCTTTCCTTTAAACTTATTAGTGTTAGAACTTTCATCTTATCTTTGATTGAAGGAATGGTTCTTGAAATAAGGAGCAGATACTAATTTGCCTTGATGAATTGTTTGTTTAAGACAATGATAACAAGCTACTGGAAGATAAAAAATAACTTGCCTTTTCCATTTTAGTAACCAGATCCCTAGAGAGTGACAAAGTGCATTAGGCCATTAGAAAAAAATGGCCTTAATTTGAAAATATATTGAACTATTTACTAATTTAGAAATAAGTGTTTTGCTTGTTTTTAGGTCTCTTAGGTAAAAACCCAGGTTTTCCTTTCTGAAGGAAAGTTCACTATTTTCTTATTTTGCAGATATATGAGGAACTATTTCATTCAGGATCAAATGAGCAGTACCTAATTCATTTTATGAGCTTATAGTCCTATCCACCTAGAAATTCAGGCATTGAAAGAACAATTTGCAACCTCTAAATATAGCAATTCTACATTTAGTAGGAAAAAGAAGGTACAGCAATAATTTCTAGTAATTACTACTGCTTTATTCTCTACCTCTCCTGATATTTCATTTCTCAATTAAAATTGCAAGGAAAAGATACTTGGAAGGAGAGGGCTTAAACATTGCATGCAGAATGTTTCCTCTAAAATTATTTTGTAAGAATAAGCATAAAAAAAGAAACTTTGAAGAAACTATATGAAACTACAAACTGGGTTCTTTTAGGGACTGATGTGATACCGATGTTTCTTAAACACTTGTATACAAATGATTTTAGAAGAGTCCATATTTCTTGATGATAACCAGGGTAGTAGTATAAAAACAAACCTGTGTAGTAGTGTAAAAACAAACCTTCAAAAAGATGTTTATATCTAGATGAATGGGATTCAAAATGGCAAATATGGAAAGTAGTAGCATCTTCTCATACCCTTTGAGAATAAATTGTCTTTTTTTTCTTTAAAAGACAATTGACAATCTCCTTCCTCTGCTTTTGGGAAACAAATTTAGAAGAATTGGAACATTTTATATGTTTAATATTTGGATGTCATGAATGTCATTTTAATTTGATATTATAGGCCACCTAGAGTCTCATGAATTGATAGCGAGAGAAGGAAGGGAGGGAGGGAGGGTTAAAACTGAAACATTAGTCATACAAAGTAAACATAGATTTAGCATCAAGAGAAAAGTATATTTTATCATAAAACACATATTTAAACTATGTAATTCATTATCAGCACTTGTAATTTGGATGGTTTTGAAAGGAGACTGTATAGGTTCATAGAAAATCAGACTACTGATATTTACAAATTTGCATATTAAGATGTTAGAAATGCTGAGAGGTAAGTGCAAAGTCTAACAAAACAAAATGAAAACCCCAACCTCAACCTTGCACAATACACAACACTGTACAATAGTGGTACAGAACTAGCTTAAAATTCTTAAATCTTCTAATAAGGTTTCTTCTAATGCTTCTAAGCATTTACTCTTTATGAGGCTTACTGAAAAGAGCAAGTCGGGACACATTTAAACATATACTGTATTGTGTAAACACAGAAACCTGTCTTTGGAATACTATCCTTCTGGCCTTTCTTAGCTAATTTCCATGCTGCTTGCTCTAAGCTAATCTTTTGCTCATGACTGCTTCATAGTTGAATCCTTTACCTCTTCTGTGACATTGTTCTTACACACCAAAAGGAAATGCTTATGTACTCCATGCAATCTTTGGGTTCTATTAAATAATGTTTTCCCCAAATTGTATCAGTTCTGTTCAGCTGCAAAGATGTTAATGAATATTTTAAAAATGTCCATCTTGCAAGCTTGATAATTGCTTTCTAATGAGTCTGCATAGGAAATGTGTGATTATCTGCTCCTTAATTGTATCTGAGATAGCATTTTTAAACTTTTATTCTCACTTTGTATTTCACAATATATCTAAGAAATAATAATTCTGGAAAAAAAATGGAAGAAACTCTCAGTGAAGTTCTTTCCTGCAGAAAGAGACATTAAAATAAGGTTGAAAAGATCTATTAATTGCTATCTTCTTCAAGAAAAATGTAAAATGACAGAAACTGGCATGCAAATAAACTGCTACTGAACTAGGTAATGGAATGACTACCATCAAGGCCACTGATAGATTTCACTTTCTTTCAACCATATGGGGGTCAAATAAGATCAATGCATAACATCACCTTGGATTTCGGATGCTATATGAAACAAGTTAGAAAATCTTGGATTTAGATGTATGTCTATCATATTTTCCTCCCTGGAAGACAACTGGAAAAAGAAATGCATGTATTTGCCAATGAAACAATATTTGCAGGAAGGATTGATTTGTGATATTATATTACTTGGTTGATGGACATCCAGCAGCAAATGGGTTACATCTCAAAACACTGGGAAGAATTTATTTGACTGAAGTATCAAATTTGAACTGATTTTTTGTATGTGTTGGAGTCATGATTTAGAACTTCAGATGAGAGTTTATATCCTGCAAGTGTAAGAGTTCACTATACTGGGACCTATTAAATCTCTCAGTGAAGGACTAGAAGCAACCTTCATCCACTAAGTTCTTGCCCTGCATTGTTTATAGACTTAAGAGTATGAGAAATAAGATGAGATTGAACTTTCAGTATAGTAAGATAAATATGATTTAGTAAAGGGAACATGAACACACCATATAATATTGCTTAAAAACAGAAACAACAGAAAGGAAGGGGTTGCAGTATATGTTTTTAAAAAACCACAGCTACAATGACATCTAAAGGAATAGAACTTGATGGTATTATTTATATAAATTAAATAAATGGTAGAAATTGTAAAAGCAGTACTGTTGCTGGTATCCATTACCAGCCAGCCAGCCAAGGAAAAGATGTGAATGATGCCTTCTAAAAGCATGTTTTAAATCTTTCAAAAAGATGTGAATTGGCAATTATAGGAGAGTCAATATCTCAACATCTGTTGAGAGGTAAACTCTGGAAAATATGGTCCTACTAGAAATTTCTTGACTGGCCTTATCAACAACTTTATTCTTCAGAAAAGGAAGGCACAAAATGGTCACTTAGCCTCCTTGAATAATGAATTTTTTAAAAATAAAAATATATACATAGTGGGAGAAAGTGTCCATGTAATGCTGGAATTTTTGACTGCATAGGAAATTAAACTTGAGTATAATAGAATGGATATCTTGAGACTTTAAGAAAGCAGATTTTAATATATTCTCAACAGTGATAATTAGCTTTTGCAAAGTGAGAGAAGTTTGCTGAAAAAGGAGCCAAAATGGGTTGTATATTTTTTTTAAAAAAGGAGCTATAAAGAGCACAATGATAAACAACTACATGGAGAAAATGGGGATACTGGATCCGGTCAATGCAGCAAAGGCTTAGCAAAATATTGAAAATGTTAACAAGCAAGAACAAAAAGCAAATAAGAAGTGGGGAACACTAAGAAGGAGCACCAAGAAATATCCATGATATATTGCTAAATATAATCTATAGAATAGAAGATACCTGGGAGATGGGCGGAGCTGGTGTCGCCGCGAGAGGGAGGTGATCTTGACTCCTGAGATCACCCCCGATACTGCCGGGACGGTCCCCGGGATCTAAACTGACTCGTAGGGTTGGTGAAAGTTGGGGGCACCTCCTGTTGATCCCAGGGACGTCACAAAGTCCCTGGTTGTTCCAGGACAGCCCCTTTACCTGAAACGCGCTGAGGCAGCCATCAGGCTGAAGAAGCTGTGACAGCTCCAGAGGAATGAGATCGGAAGAAGTTTGTCGGTCGGTGAGATCATTTTGTTGTTAACCCTTTGGGAACACCTTAGTAATTCTAATGGTGTGAAATTGAGTGTGAGATGGACTAGGCGGCGGAAGAGATTGGGCTTGAAAGTAAAGAGTTTTGTTTCTTCTTTTTTTTCATGGCTTTAAAGACTTTTCCCTCCACTTTTCTTCTTGGGAGTTCTTGAATACCTTTTATATTTTTTGAACTTTGTCTCCTTTTTCTTTTTCTTTTTTTGGCACTGGGGGCTCTAATGTAATTTGGCTATTTTGACTTGGTTACTTTTCATTTTTGCATATAAGAAATGGCTGCTGAGGCTTTTTTTCTGTCCTTCTTGTTTTGAATGAGACAGGAAGTGATATATTTTGGGAGCCATCCGGCAAGGAAGTGAAAGTTGGCTGAGAGATACAATATTGCTACCTAGAGGCTCGCTATCTTATACAAACATATACATTTGCAAGGACTGTATCCAAGGCTCTGTTGATTAGAAAGTGCTGGACAGGTGCTTTTGGAATATCTTTGAGCCTGCAGTTTGGAATTGAAGAGTAAAGCGACCTTGGAGAGTTTTAAAATAAAAGAACTGGAATTCTTTGAGAGGCAAAAAACAGAAGAGCTGGAATTTCTCCTCTTTCAATTGTCAAGCTCTGGACTTTGCATAGTGGCAGTGGAATAAAGAGTGATATTGCTTCCTGCCAAGGTCTCCTATTGTTTGGAACTTAATTTTTTATAATTGGAGCCCACAAAAATATATTTTGTTATTCTTAAAGGATACTTTACTATTTTATTATTATTTTCTTTTCAACTTTTTTATTGATATCTTCCTATTTTTCAATTTTTAGCCCTTTCTCTTTTGAGAGGTGGCTTTTCATTTTGTACATTGGAAACAAGACAGTTAACTATTGGATCTTTTCTTTTTCTTTCCCTTTTTTTTAAACTCAAGTTTTTTATTTATACATTCTTTTCTTAGTTTTTAAATTTTTATTTTTTCTTCAAATCATTGATATATCATTGACACATTATTGAATTCCTCCTTTTTCTTCTTTTTACTATTTTTCTCTTTTTTCTTTTTGAGTAGGATTGTTCCTCTCCCTTCTTATATTACTAATTTTTACTTTTTTTATTATTGGCTTCCATTCCCTTTTTTCTTTCCCTTTTTTGGAATTGGTGTTGACAATCTCTGCAACAATGAGAAGATCTTCAGTTCCGCAAGTTACAACTCCTGCATCAACAATATCACAACAAGAAAGGGAAAAAGAGAAAGAAGATAAAATACAGATGATATTCCAAGCGGTGAGCAAGATTGGAAAAAAAATAGAGAAAATTGAGATAATTGAACAGAAGCTGGACAAGACAGATGAAAGTATAAAAGCTCTATGGCAAACAATGGAGAAATATGGTGAGAGGATTAAGAAAGTTGAGGAGCAGCAAGAACAAAGAGATGAAGAAATGAAGAGTTTCAACATCAGATTAAGTGAAGTTGAGAGTGACCATAATGAATCACTAAGCGAAGTTGATAGATCGAATTTTATTTGAGATTCCAAAATGTCGAGGAAGAGAAGGGTGAAAATTTGTTGGAGAAAATGACACAGATCTTGGCAGAATTGTTAGAAACAACGAAGAGAAGATGAGGGATGGAATAGATGAAATATTTTGAGTCCATACAAGGTATGCAACGAGAAATAGACTTCCAAGAGAAATCCATATTAGGTTCACTAAGAAGAGCATTAAATCACAAATACTGCAAGCAACTAGAGATAAGACATTGAAGCACAATAACAAAGATATTATGGTATTGAAACAGGTACCAAGAAGAATAAGAGAGAGGAGAAGAGAATATGCATTCTTATCCAAAGAACTGTTGAAGAGAGGTGTAAATTACAGATGGTTAATACCAGAAGGCCTTCTGTTCGTGTGGCGGGAACAAAGACATAGAATTGATACAGTGGAGAGAGCGCAATTCTTTTATGATGAATATTTTAGAGGAAAGGATGGAAATGGAAGACAAGAGGAGCTGATTGTGGAACTTCCAAAGAAATGTGTAGCAACAAGTGAAGAAGAGGAACAACTTGGAGCAGTAGGTGGTCTACCTAGAGAATGAAGAGAAGTTAGAACGACTAGAGCAACAAAACCTATATACAAGACCTAAAATGGAAGGGAAAAAACTGATTTCAATGAATATAAATGGACTTAATTCGATTGCTAAAAGAAGGAAAATATTTCATAAATTAGAGAAACTAAAACTTGATATAATTTGTCTACAAGAAGTTCACATTAAAAAACAACATGAATATGTATTGAGACAAAAAAAGTTAGGAAAGTTATTTACATCATTGGCACAATGTAAAAAGAGAGGAGTGGTCTTGTACATTAAAGATATAATTACTGCAGAATTGATTTATACAGATGAAGATGGGAGGATTTTAATGGTGGAGATAATAGACAACAACACTAAAATGCTCTTGATAGCAATATATGCACCAAGTGAGAATCAGGAAGAATTTTATAAGAAATTATACCAAAAAGTGACTGAATTAGACTATGCAAATATTTTTTGATGGGAGATTTTAATGGGATAATTAATGATCAGCTTGACTATAAATCTGAGAGAACTAAAAAGAAAACTAGAAGAAAGCTGCCCAAGTCCTTTTTCAAATGATAGAAGAAATGAATATTAAAGATATATGGAGAGAGAAATATTGGAAATAAAGAATTTACTTTTTATTCAAACAGACATGAATCATGGTCAAGAATAGATATGGTATGGGCATCTGCAGATATGCTCTCTGATATAGAGAAAATTCAAATTGAAATTGGGACCTGGGCAGATCACAATCCACTGATAGTTGCTTGGAAAGGACAGAGGAGAAGATCTAGATGGAAATTAAATAATATGATTTTGAAAGAAAAATTTTAAAAGAGAATTGAAACAGAACTTACCTTTTTCTTCAAGGAAAACAGAAAAGAAGATACATCATTACAAACCCGTTGGGATGCGATGAAGGCCTATACAAGAGGATTGATAATTGACTACACAAGGAAAAGAAATACTAAACGGAAAAAGACATTTAAAATATTGGAAGATGATTTCATGAAATTGGAAAAAGAATTACAAGAATCACCACAAGGGAAAGATATTAAAAGGAAAATGGACATGATTAAACATAAAATGGCTTTAATGGATAAAGAAGATGTTGCTCAAAAGATTAAAGGCGTTAAACAAAATTATTTTGAAATTTTTTAATTATATTGATATGTCAGAGAAGGGCTGCTTACAATTTGGAGCACAACCCAATGTGCTCAGCAATAGCCTTCATTCCATTGTATATGCTTATTACTAAGCGGCATTTTTACAAAGTCAGCTTATTGCCCCCAACAATCTTGGGTCCTCAATTTACCTACCCCGAGAGGATGGAAGGCTGAGTCAACCTTGAGCCTGGTGGGATTCGAGCCTGCACTAATGGCAGGCAGCTGGAATTAAGTGCTAGGCATTTAACAGCCTGCACCACCAAGGCTCTTGCCTTGGTGGTGCAGGCTGCTAATAAACCAAGAAGATGGTTAGCTTATAAAATTAGAAAGGAAAGAGAAACAAAGAAAATTAGCCAATTAATAGATGGAAAAGGGAATATACAATATGGGAATGATGAAAAGAAAAAAATTATTCGAGACTATTATGAAAAACTGTACTCTCAAGAAGATATCCCAGAAGAAAAAATTAAACAGTATTTACAAAAGACAAGACTGCCACAGATACCTAAAGATATTGAAATAATGTTAGAAGGGAATATAACCATGATGGAATTGACAGAAACTTTGAAGAAACAAAATACAGGGAAAGCACCAGGTCCAGACGGCTTGCTGAATTTTTATAAGACCTTCCAGGAAGTGTTAAGCACTCCCCTTCTAGAAGTGATGAATGAAGTGTTACTAAAAAAGAGAATACCTGAAACATGGTTGGAAGCCTATATCACCCTTATGATCTCGCCCTGTGCGAGCTCATAGGCAAGGATATCGATCCATCAGCGGTCAGTGCCAATTGGTAATTCCTCCGACGACGAGCCTTTTCTGTTGCGGCCCCTGACCTCTGGAACCAACTGCCTTTAATGTACTGACAGCTGCTAGAATTGTATTTGCTAAAAATTGGAGAAATGACAAGATACCTATGCAGGAGGAAGTGATTAAGAAGATTTTGGACTGTGCTGAAATGAGTAGATTAACATTTGAAATTAGGGACCAAGAAGAAAAGCAGTTTTATAAGATATGGAACATGTTTTATCAATGGTTAGATAAAAAAGTTTAGTAATATATGGGATATATATGGAATGTAAAGATAGATAGAACTGTTGAAACAATATAGAGATTATTTTATTTATTTATTTATTTTTATTCATATTTATATCCCGCCCTTCTCCGAGACTCAGGGCGGCTTACAGTTTTTGGGATACAACCCAATGCACTCAGCAATTATAATATAGTAGAGGATTAATAATAATGATAATGGTTTTTCATTTTTGTAATACTGAATATGAATAACGAGGGGAAGGCACTGTGATTTTTGACCGACCGACACACTTGAAATTGATATGGATTTGTGTGTTGTATGTTTGTTTGTTATGTTTGTTCTTTTTGGAAAAATAAAACCTTTAAAAAAAAAGAACAGAAGATACCTGATAATAAGAATAAAAGGATCTTGGATTTGCAGCTCATTAAAAGTCAAATATCAATCAACAGTAAAAAAAAATCTATAAAAATGCAAATGGAATTTTAAGCTACAATGGTGAAAATATAGTTTCCAATTCAGGGGAAGTCATAGATCCACTGAGTTCCATTTAATTGTATTTTGTCTTTACACATGAATGGATCTTCAGGCTTTTGCATTCTTAAGAGGCTAATGGGATCTTGAGCTTTTGATTAGCTTTTGATTAGACTTGCATGTTGCTGCTAACAAGGGCAACTCTGGAACTGCCTCCTTGGGAGCTCTGGATTAGCAAGTTCTCAGGTCTCTGTTTGGTGCATGGACAGCCCATGCCAGCTTGCCTTCTTCTGTTTATAATAAAGCTTATTTTTGAAAGAAGGTTCAAATGGTTGTAACCATGGGTTTTCATGGAGGCCGTTATGTGGACATTGAGGTACAGTTGGAAAACCACTGAAACAGCCTCTTCCTTTTGTGAGGAGGCAAAACCTGGTGGCACAGTGACTAGAATGCAGTATTGCAGGCTAACTATG
Source organism: Naja naja (assembly GCA_009733165.1). Classification (NCBI taxonomy): domain Eukaryota; kingdom Metazoa; phylum Chordata; class Lepidosauria; order Squamata; family Elapidae; genus Naja; species Naja naja. The sequence goes on from CM019150.1 coordinate 43,166,507, forward strand.
CCCAAAGGATTTTGATCCTGTTAGGGCTTCCATCCTTCCAAGGTCAGTAAAATGAAGGCCCAGATTGTTGGGGGTGATATGTGAAGCTAAATGCTGTTACTATTGCTATTTTGAAACTCCCTTCCTCCAGTCTAAATATTGACATCCCTCTTTGGTACCAATTCATTTTTTTCTGCCTTGATTTTGATTTTGATTTTGCTTTCTTCATCCTTCCATATTCAGGCTACAGTACTGTTCATTGTTTGCTTCTGATGTAATTTAGAATAGAATAGAATAGAATTCTTTATTGGCCGAGTGTGATTGGACACACAAGGAATTTGTCTTGGTGCAAATGCTCTCAGTATACATAAAAGAAAAGATACATTCATCAAGAGTCAAGAATTATAATGATACAACACTTAATGATAGTCATAGGGTACAATAAGCAATTAAATCATACTAGTAAACAGTCAATATAAATCGTAAGGATACAATCAACAAAGTTACAGTCGTACAGTCGTACAGTCACAAGTGGGAGGGATGGGTGATAAGGAGTGATAAGAAAATTAACAGTAATAGTAGTGCAGACTTTGTAATACTTGAACAGTGTTGAGGGAATTATTTATTTAGCAGAGTGATGGCTTTCAGGAAAACTGTTCTGTGTCTAGTTGTTCTGGTGTGCAGTGCTCTATAGTGTTGTTTTGAGGGAAGGAGTTGAAACAGTTTATGTCCGGGATGTGAGGAGTCTGTAAATATTTTCACAGCCCTCTTTTGACTCGTGCAGGATACAGGTCCTTGATTGAAGGCAGGTTGGTAGTAATTGTCAAGACACTTTTCTCTCAACTTTATACATTTTATATGCTTTGACTCTTTATTTTAGTGATACTTTTCTACTGTCTTAAGTAAAATTTGAAAATCCAAAACGCTGTCATTTTACTTTGCAAGGGAACAGCTTTGAAATCCCTTCCCAGCAAAAATTAGGGTGCTAATGAACTTTGACTTTCAGCCTGAGCTAGTTTACTTCTTGAGGCTGTATGGATTATTTAGCCAGAATGATTCAAAGTTGATTTACCTAGAAATGAATCACAGCAAGATCAGTGCAAGTTCAAACAGGTGAACATGCAGTCAAGAAAAGATGCACACACACATGACAAAGAGATATGAAAGTTCTCAAATAAGCATTTTGCAAAAGAAGGACTGATAGTAAATTTGAATCTACATCCCTTGAGGCCTGTCACCAAACAGAAAAAAATTAGGCATGTCCAATGAGGACTCACAGTAAGTAGGCCAAACTTAAACTTCTACAGTAATCATTATATTTGCTTATGTACAATTACATAAGCCACTATAGCACTACTGCGTTAGAAAGAGAGGGATTTGAGATGTTTCCTTAGGGAAGATTTTTTCTAGCTTTACATATTTACAGAACAGTTGCCAAAAAGCTGGGTCATTAGTAAGCCTTTGTACTTATTCCAGAGATTTTTGTAGAAGATTGCATTAGTGCTTCTATGTGAAAAGAATTTTGAAACACATGATAGTCATTTCACTATTTTTGGACAATATGTGGTTAGACAATATATGCGAAAAATTAACTTGGCAGAAGAAAAGCAACACTTTTCAGTAGCTGACTGTCATGGGTACTTTTTAAACTATACCCATTTGTATTGACTCATGCTCAAAGGATCCATCAAGAGCACTGGACCCCAAGCAATGGGGTTTTTGTATCTCCCTATAAGGATTGAAAAGATGTTTTATTTTGGAAAAATTAAAAAGTGAAACATTTACATGCAACTTATGTCTATATTTCTTGTCTATGGTGTATTTCTATCACTATCCATTGTTCACTATACTATATTCTATTACTATTATACTCTATATTACTTGCACTTTTATGTTATATTATACTATTTCTACTACAATTATACTATTGCTAATGTTCTACTACTGACATAACAACAATGGTACTTGAAGTCTTACAGACCCTGGTCTGCTTTTAAATTCTCCTCCTCTGGTTTCTTCTATTGTTATTTTCTTCTTTAACAGTGGGCAACAGATAAAGCACTGTCTATGGAGATTCTCAGTTATCCAAGTCATGGTTGTCCCAAAGATGCTTTTTTTCAAGAGGCAACTGGACTTTCTATTTTTTCTTTGAAGACGTTCTGCTTCTTATCCAAAAGAGAAGAGCTGAAGAAGCTTCTTGGATGAGAAGCGAAACATCTTCAAAGAAAAACCAGAAAGTCCAGTTGCGTCTTGAAAAAAAGCACCTTTAGGACAGATAAAGCATTGACACTTTCCTACACTGGGCTTGAGTTGGCTTTGCTGTACCTCTTCTATTTCTACTGGACACGTCCACCTCCATGAAGAAAACTCTTCATCCTCTGCTCTTCAAAAGTACATACATCTCCTGCGCCATATCTTTCAAAGTTAATTTTTTCATAAACAATTCTGCTGGGCTGATGCCGGGCAGAAGGCTCAAATAAGAGGAGGAAAATGCAGCAAAAGTGCCTGCAATTTTCTTAGAAGCCTGTTCTTCTATAGTGACAGGCCTGGATATATGACTGAGACAGCATTGGTCACTCCCTGAATGATCTTATGTTGGTACCTGGATGGGGCAATGTAACTTTCTTTGCTCTTTTAGACTTCTCAGACTTCTCAGTGACCATGGCACCTTATTGGCCTGACTATGAAAGTTGCTAATGGGAAATCCTGTTTTGCAGGGGTTTCATTCCTGTGGGTGATTTTAGCCTGTTGTAACGTCAGAGGAGAGGGCAACTCCATGGTCCCGCATTAGCATAAGGAGTCTGCTTTCAACCCCTGCTTTTATTATCTTATAAAACCACTGGGGAGATCATCTGACAATTCATGGTACAGTATGCTTTTAGATACCCAACAATACATGGCCAACCAGAGTTCCGGAATGGACTAACTCGCCACGACAAACTCACTATGGCCAATTCACTGTGAGACAACTCGCCATGGGACAACTCACTGCAGGACAATTCAGCAATTCAATTTAATTATTTAAAATAATTTTAAAAAATATTTTAATTTTTGTCATTCACATTTCATTTTGTCCCTCCTTTGGCACTTTTTCTTTAATGATTCTATTCCACTATTTCTTTGATATCAGTGTAACTCTTATTCCATGGCGAATTGTCCCGTGGTGAGTTGGCCATGGTGAGTTGGCTGCAGCAAGTTGGCCATAGCAAGTTGGCTGTGGCAAGTTGTTATAGACCCCCATGAGTTGTTGGGGGGCTGCTGTTTTTGTTGCCTTTAAAGATTACCCAGAAATTACAATTAGTCCAGAATATGGTGGGCATCAGTGGTGGGATTCAAATTTTTTTAACTACCGGTTCTGTGGGGTGGCTTGGTGGGCATGGCAGGGGAAGGATACTGTAAAATCTCCAGTCAGAGGTGGTATTTGCTGGTTCTCCAAACTACTCAAAATTTCTGCTACCAGTTCTCCAGAACTGGTCAGAACCTTCTGAATACCACCTCTGGTGGGCATGGTCTTAATTGGTTCCCAAATTAGGAGTATATTACATGTGAATACCTTGGTTAACAGTATAATTCCAAGTACAAAATGCTAGTGTTAGCCTAAAATTCCATGATCATGTAAGAGAGAGTTCATTGTTGTCCCACATTTCTGGGATGTTACAGGAAGTGAAGCTGGAAGGTGCTGCCTTTTGTAGTACAGGCAACACTTTTAGAACTGGCTCCTCACTGAGATCAGACTGGCCCCTCTCTGGTAGATTTTAAGAAGGTACTAAAAATGTACTTTTTCAAAGAGACTTGCAGTAATCTATTTAATTCAGTTATAGCTACTGTGATGTTGAAACCACTGAGACTCAAGAGATTGTAGCAGGAAAAAGAAATCAAATAGGTCTCACTCAAAAAGCGACAAGGTATAATATATCCACCTTGAGATGCTTGAAATGCTTTTGAAATGTAAAAAGGACAGCCTAATATATCTACCTTCTCACTGACTGAAAATGAGTTAGCAGCCATAAGCCTTGCAGGAAAATTAGTTTTACCTTAGTTTTCTTTCCACTAGATTTCAGTTCCTGCATGATATGAAGCAACTTTATATAACAGGATGCTTTGAGTCAAAATAAGCAAATACTGTATTCCTTAATGTTAAAGAATTAGCTTTATGCCAAACTTTCAAGTACTTCAAGTATAATATAAATCAGGCAACAATGGAATAGAACAACAGCAAATATTTTAAAATTACACATATAGCTTCCCTCCAAATCAGAATTGAAAATCCAGTGCTGTCAAAATGTCCTTAGACAATCTAGGTTACATGGTAGGACAAACAAGGCCTATTTGCTGTAGAAAAATTAATCAACCTAGTCCTATTCAGAAACTACCCAATTAACAATTATGAAGTCACAATTTTTGGCTCAGTCCCTGATTGTTATGATCTGGTTACCTCTGTAAATAGGTAGCCAGGATGTTAACAGGGATGGAGTAATCAGGAAGCACTGTCTTGACTTTCCATATAATAAATACAAACCTGTGTATAAGTGGAATATTAAGGCATTACAAGCAGAACCAGCAGAAAAGGCCTCATGCCTTCCTCAAAATGTTTGCTGTTATGTATGCAGGTTTGAATGTCATTGGTTAAGTTTGAACTGTTCTTGTAAAATGTCAGAAATGATTGGTTTAAAAATAGCGGAAAACCCTGCACTCTGATTGGCTGGCAAATGCTGCTGGCTAGTAGCAGCGCAGTCCAGCCAAATCGGGTCTGTTAAGAGCTGTAGTCACTAATAAACTCTTCACTGAAGCACTCCGCCTGACTCTTCATGCAAATTTAACACTGGCGCGAAGGTGGGATCCTTCCCGAAGAGAAGACAACGCGGAGAAGAAGTGAGAGAGATGGCTGTGCTGAACACCCCACCAGCCCCGTTCGATCCGACGGCAGAAGACTGGGACTCGATGCAGATCATTTCCAAATGCATTTGGAGGGAAACGATCTCGCGATTTCCGAAGCAGAAGAGGGCGGTCTTTCTCACCCACTGCGGTCCAGCGTTTTCAAGATGAAGGCATTGGCAGGAGCTGCAGACGTGAAGGTAATGGACTGGCCCGACTTAAAAGTTATTAAGAGCCCATTACGCCACAAGTATCGTGCCTCATTAAGAGACACGAATTCTACCGTCGGGATCAAGGGGAAAGCGAAAATGTTAATGACTTCGTGGCAAGTTTAAGGGACATTGGGGTGCATGTGAATTTATCAACTTAGAAGAGGCCATGCACGATCGATTTGTTCTAGGCTTAAAGACAAGGTTTTGCAGAGCAAATTATTAATGAAACCTAAGATCACGCTTAAGGAGGCCATAGAAGAAGCTTCTTCAGCAGAAGCTACCAAGTCCTCAGCAGCAGCCATGAAGAAAATTAACAAGGCCGCAAGCCATGCTGATGTGGAAAATCCACAACATCTCATTGCGAGCAAATAGATTCTGATTCAGACTGTAGTGAGATGGAGGAAGGAATTTATAGACTCAGAATGGAGAAGAAAAGGAAAGACCTTGGAAGAAAGAGGCAAGACTTTTACTGCAGAGGTTGTGGGGGCCACCCGCACTGAATGCAAGTTTCTTGGTACCATCTGCCTCCGTTGTGAGAAAAGAGGTCACCTAGCAAGAGTCTGCAAATCATCCAGAACTCCACCAAGCAGAAAGAAGTTTCCTGACAAAGATTTCAAGCCTAATAACTTCAGTGAGAAAATGGGGCGCAACACAGAAGCAAATGGGAAGAATGAAACTCATCAAACAGTCACCATTGGTCATTCTTCACCCTTAAGAAGCAGAAAAGTACATGTGAAGGTACTAATTGAAGGAAGGCCTGCCAAATGGAAGTGGACTCAGGCTCTATTTATCTATGGTGTCATGGGACACTATTCACAGGCTACTTCCCAACATTCAGAAGAAGCATTTCCAGAAGCAAGCACTGACTCTAAAGACTACCAAGGGAACAAGATTCCAGTAGTTGGAACAAGAGAATTCATCGTGAAGTTCAAAGGCCACACCAAACGCTTGCCCCTGACCATCGTGACAAGGACCCAAGCTTGCTGGGACTTGAGTGGTTCAATCCACTAGGCATCGAGGTGACTGGCATCAATCAATGAGCAACACTGAATGGGAGGAGGCCTTGAAGTCTGAGTTTCCAGAGGTCTTCAGCATGGATTGGGCAAGTATATGGGGACCCCTATCACTTTCAACCTAGATCCCAAGTGCCCCACCATTAAAGCCCAGAAGGGTCCCATTTGCCTTAAAGGAAAATTGATGCACAATTAGATAAACTAATAGCTCAAGGAGTTTTAGAGCCCACTGACCACTCCAGATGGGAGACACCATAGTCACACCAGTCAAGACTGATGGGTCAGTGAGAATCTGTGGGGACTATAAGGGGACATTGAACCATGCACTTCAACAGAGCACATATCCAGTTCCAGTGGTGCATCATTTATTACATCTCCTTGGCAGTAAACTGAATTATCTGTAATAAGAGATGGGGCTTTGTGGGGTAACAGGGTGGTTATTCCCAAACTGCAAAGGGAGGTTTTGGAAATGCTACATGAGGGTCATCCTGGTATTGTAAGGATGAAGGGATTGGCCAGGGAGTTATGTATGGTGGCCAGGTATTGACAAAATGGTTGAAAACTGGGCTGCATCTTGTCCCAACTGTCAGGTAGTCAGGCCTGCCCCACCTCTCACCCTCAAACAGGAATGGAATGTCCTAGGGGCCCATGGTCTAGGATTCACATTGATTTCTCTGGCCCTACCAGAGGGCACACCTTCCTTATTATAGTAGACACATATTCCAAATGGCTAGAGGTAATCCCTATGGCATCCACCACAACTGATGCTGTCATCAAGCAGCTTAAAGCTTTTGTAACCCACGGGTTACCTGATGTCTTTGTCTCTGACAATGGCCCTCAATTTACATCCAACCCTTTTGAATCCTATTTAGCACAACTGGGTATCAGACATGCCCTGACAGCCCCTGGGCACCCTTCGCTAACAGCCAGGCTGAATGAATGGTATACCAAGGAAAAGCTTCAGCAATTGGTCCTGGGGACATCACTGAGAAAGTTGAAAACTTCTTAGTGTTCAACAACACATCCTAACCCATCAACTAACTTATCCCCAGCAGAGTTGTTGATGGGTAGGAAACTTAGGTCTCCCCTTGACCACCTTCATCCCACTTACGCACCCAACGCACCACAGATTCCACTAGCAAAGTTCCCATGTTCAGTGTGGGTGATTCTGTTTATGCTAAGAACCTTATGGTGAGCTTCATGGATTCTTGAAATAACTCAAATCACAGGCCCTGTTCTTACAGGGTACAAACAGAGGATGGAGTCCTCTGGAGCAGGCACATTGATCAGCTTAGATCCAGTTTACCTCAGGAACATCGCATTGTTCCTCTAGTTCCCATACCTAATGCTTTTTCTAGGGGGAGGGAGGAACATGAGATAATCAGAAACAAGAATCAACCCCATGTGTATGAGCCATTAACAGGAACCATCCCAAAACTGTCACAATGCCAAAATCCATCCTTACAAGTGGAAGATTGCACATCACTACCTGACTTGGGTGCTGACATTGGGCTGGAGATGGTTGGGAGGAGAGACCAGATCAACAATCAAACAGGGTCTTTCACAGAAGCCCAACTAGGGAAATGTCAACAGACACATTTCCTCTCACTGGGTGAGAACGTTAAAACTTTCTGAACCACGAAGGTCTCAACATTACATCGTAAGAGCCCCACCTATTTAAAGAATACATTAGATAGGTTGGGGTTTGAGTATGGACTGAACCTAGTGGGGAGGTGTTATGTATGCAGGTTTGAATGTCATTGGTTAAGTTTGAACTGTTCTTGTAAAATGTCAGAAATGATTGGTT
>CM019150.1:43175392-43275789 GCA_009733165.1 Naja naja
AAATCCATATTAGGTTCACTAAGAAGAGCATTAAATCACAAATACTGCAAGCAACTAGAGATAAGATATTGAAGCACAATAACAAAGATATTATGGTATTGAAACAGGTACCAAGAGAAGAATAAGAGAGGAGAAGAGAATATGCATTCTTATCCAAAGAACTGTTGAAGAGAGGTGTAAATTACAGATGGTTAATACCAGAAGGCCTTCTGTTTAATGGCGGGAACAAAGACATAGAATTGATACAGTGGAGAGGCGCAATTCTTTTATGATGAATATTTTAGAGGAAAGGATGGAAATGGAAGACAAGAGGAGCTGATTGTGGAACTTCCAAAGAAATGTGTAGCAACAAGTGAAGAAGAGGAACAACTTGGAGCAGTAGGTGGTCTACCTAGAGAATGAAGAAGTTAGAACGACTAGAGCAACAAAACCTATATACAAGACCTAAAATGGAAGGGAAAAACTGATTTCAATGAATATAAATGGACTTAATTCGATTGCTAAAAGAAGGAAAATATTTCATAAATTAGAGAAACTAAAACTTGATATAATTTGTCTACAAGAAGTTCACATTAAAAAACAACATGAATATGTATTGAGACAAAAAAAGTTAGGAAAGTTATTTACATCATTGGCACAATGTAAAGAGAGGAGTGGTCTTGTACATTAAAGATATAATTACTGCAGAATTGATTTATACAGATGAAGATGGGAGGATTTTAACAGTGGAGATAATAGACAACAACACTAAAATGCTCTTGATAGCAATATATGCACCAAGTGAGAATCAGGAAGAATTTTAGAAATTATACCAAAAGTGACTGAATTAAAACAATATTTTTTTGATGGGAGATTTTAATGGGATAATTAATGATCAACTTGACTATAAATCTGAGAGAACTAAAAAGAAAACTAGAAAGCTGCCCAAGTCTTTTTCAAATGATAGAAGAAATGAATATTAAAGATATATGGAGAGAGAAATATTGAAATAAAGAATTTACTTTTATTCAAACAGACATGAATCATGGTCAAGAATAGATATGGTATGGGCATCTGCAGATATGCTCTCTGATATAGAAAATTCAAATTGAAATTGGGACCTGGGCAGATCAAATCCACTGATAGTTGCTTGGAAAGGACAGAGGAGAGATCTAGATGGAAATTAAATAATATGATTTTGAAAGAAAAATTTTAAAAGAAATTGAAACAGAACTTACCTTTTCTTCAAGGAAAACAGAAAAGAAGATACATCATTACAAACCCGTTGGGATGCGATTAGGCCTATACAAGAGGTTGATGACTACAAAGGAAAAGAAATACTAGGAAAAGACATTTAAAATATTGGAAGATGATTTCATGAAATTGGAAAAATTACAAGAATCACCACAAGGGAAAGATATTAAAGGAAAATGGACATGATTAAACATGTGGCTTTAATGGATAAAGAAGATGTTGCTCAAAAGATTAAAGGCGTTAAACAAAATTATTTTGAATTTTTTTTTTAAATTCATATTTATATGCCGCCCTTCTCCGGAGACTCAGAAACACAATTTTTGGACACAACCCAATGTGCTCAGCAATAGCCTTCATTCCATTGTATATGCCTGCTTATTACTAAAGGCATTTTACAAAATCAGCTTATTGCCCCAACAATCTTGGGTCCTCAATTTACCTACCCGAGGATGGAAGGCTGAGTCAGCAGAGCCTGGTGGGATTAGAGCCTGCACTAATGGCAGGCAGCTGGAATGGTGCTAGGCATTTAACAGCCTGCACCACCAAGGCTCTTGCACAGTGGTGCAGGCTGCTAATAAACCAGGAGATGGTTAGCATAAAATTAGAAGGAAAGAGAAACAAAGAAAATTAGCCAATTAATAGATGGAAAAGGGAATATACAATATGGGAATGAAAGAAAAAAATTATTCGAGACTATTATGAAAACTGTACTCTCAGAAGATATCCCAGAAGAAAAAATTAAACAGTATTTACAAAGACAAGACTGCCACAGACTAAAGATATTGAAATAATGTTAGAAGGGAATATAACCATGATGGAATTGACAGAAGCTTTGAAGAAACAAAATACAGGGAAAGCACCAGGTCCAGACGGCTTACGGCGGAATTTTATAAGACCTTCAGGAAGTGTTAAGCACTCCTTCTAGAAGTGATGAATGAAGTGTTGTTACTAAAAAAGAGAATACCTGAAACATGGTTGGAAGCCTATATCACCCTATACCTAAAAAAGAAATGGACCTAAACAAGTTAAAATTATAGACCTATCTCACTGCTGAACTCAGACTATAAAATTTTGCTTCAATATTGGCAGAAAGAATGAAAGGTACTTAAAAATTTATCCACACAGATCAAAATGGATTCTTGCCAAAACGACAAATTAAGCAAAATGTGAGAATAATTTTAGATACTGGAGTACTATGAAGCACACCCTGAAAAACAGATGGCATTGATGTTCTTAGATGCTCAAAAAGCATTCGATAATGTGAATGGTGATTTATGATATTGCAAATGATGCAAATGGGCTTTGGAAAAAACTTTATACAGGCTATTGAGACAATATATAACAACCAAACAGAGAAGATATTGGTAAACGGAGAATTGACAGAATTTATAGAGATAAGAAAAGGAACTAGACAAGGTTGTCCTCTGTCGCCCCTGCTGTTTGTCTTAACATTAGAAGTGCTGAATAGAGCCATTAGAGAAGATGAAGAAATAAAAGGAATGAAAATTTAAAAAGAAGAATATAAACTACAGGTGTTTGCAGACGATTTGGTATTTATATTAGAGGATCCACTTAAATCAGCACCTAAATTGATAGCACAAATAGAAAAATATGGAATGGTGGCAGGCTTAAAAATTAATAAAGACAAAACAAAGATTCTAACAAAGAATATGTTAGCAAAACGTAAGAAAGACCTAGAAGATTTACTAGAGATACTGATTGCAAATAAAGTTAAATATTTGGTATATATAACATCAAGATGCAGTACATTGAAAGAAGATAATTATATAAAACTCAAACAGCAGATAGCGACAGATCTTGAAAGATGGGAAAATATGCAATTATCTCTTATTGGCAGAATATAGACAGTCAAGATGAATGTTCTACCCAGAATCTTATATTTATTTCAGACAATCCCAATTAGACTTGGGAAAAGAGTACTTTGAAGATTTAAATAAAATCATCAAAATTTATATGGCAGGGCAAAAAAACAATTTAAATTTAAGCTATTGCAAGATGCAAGGTCTAGAGGGTTTGCACTACCTAATTGGGAATTGTATTATCAAGCTGCAAGTTTGATGTGGTGAAAAAGAATGGATAGAAATAATAGATTTATTATTAGAAGGTCATGATTTGCTATTAGGATGGCATGCTTTCTTATGGTATAAGGGAACTAAAAACAAGGATATTTTAAAGACACTATGTTCGAGAAGCTTTATTTTAAAATTGGGAAAAAACTAGAAAACAACATTATATACAAATTCCATTATGGGTATCTACTATTGAAGCTTTTCATATCCAAAATATATAAGAAGGAACAAACAATTAGATATGGAGAGATTTTAAATGAAAAGGGTGAACTCAAATCGATGCAAACATTACAAGAACAAGGAATAAAAATGAATGGTTTTCTATTTGCTACAATCCAGATATGATGTGGATGTTAGGACTGAAGGTATTTATAAAAGCAAACTGATTAGTAAATGAATAGAATGAAAAGAGTGATTTAAAAACTCTATGATTTATTGTTAGAAAGGAAGAGGAGCAGGTTAAGGAAACAATGATTGGGGGGAAATTTTGGTTATGGCATAGATTTAGAGAGATGGATGTATGCAGGTTTGAATGTCATTGGTTTAGTTTGAACTGTTCTTGTAAATGTCAAATATGATGGTTTAAAAATGCTGGGAAAAACCCTGCACTGATTGGCTGGCAACTGTGGCTGGGCTATAAGAGCTGCCACAGTAGTCAATCAGTCTGTTAGAGAAGCTAATAAACTCTTCACACTCAGACTCTTCATGCAAATCTAACAATGGCAAACACTATGGGATCAGAATTAAGACAATGTCTTCATATAAAGAAAATTTGTTAAAGATGTTTAGGTGCATTTCTGAGAAGGATCAAGAATGTTTAGACAATCGGATAAAACAAATGTGTCAATACCAATCTCTACATGTGGTGGATTTAAAATGGACTAAATCCATAGTTGGAAAAATGACACAACAACTATAGACCTGAAACCCAAGATATTAGGAATTGTACAAGAGCATTATAAGAACTGAAATCTTGATTAATAACTGAAACTTATGTGGAGATTGTATTTGCTTTAAAAATTGGAGAAATGACAAGATACCTATGCAGGAGAAGTGATTAAGAAGATTTTGGACTGTGCTGAAAAGAGTAAGAATTGGGACCAGAAGGGAAAAGCAGTTTTATAAGATATGGAACATGTTTTATCAATGATTAGATAAAAAAGTAATATATGGGATATATATGGAATGTAAAGATAGATAGAACTGTTGAAACAATATAGAGATTATTTTATTTATTTATTTTTATTCATATTTATATCCGCCCTTCTCCGAGACTCAGGGCGGCTTACAGTTTTGGGATACAACCCAATGCACTCAGCAATTATAATATAGTAGAGGATTAATAATAATGATAATGGTTTTTCTTTTGTAATACTGAATATGAATAACGAGGGGAAGGCACTGTGATTTTTGACCGACCAACACACTTGAAATTGATATGGATTTGTGTGTTGTATGTTTGTTTGTTATGTTTGTTCTTTTTGGAAAAATAAAACCTTTTTAAAAAAAGAACAGAAGATACCTGATAATAAGAATAAGGATCTTGGATTTGCAGCTCATTAAAAGTCAAATATCAATCAACAGTAAAAAAAATCTATAAAAATGCAAATGGAATTTTAAGCTACAATGGTGAAAATATAGTTTCCAATTCAGGGGAAGTCATAGATCCACTGAGTTCCATTTAATTGTATTTTGTCTTTACACATGAATGGATCTTCAGGCTTTTGCATTCTTAGGAGGCTAATGGGATCTTGAGCTTTTGATTAGCTTTTGATTAGACTTGCATGTTGCTGCTAACAAGGGCAACTCTGGAACTGCCTCCTTGGGAGCTCTGGATTAGCAAGTTCTCAGGTCTCTGTTTGGTGCATGGACAGCCCATGCCAGCTTGCCTTCTTCTGTTTATAATAAAGCTTATTTTTGAAAGAAGGTTCAAATGGTTGTAACCATGGGTTTTCATGGAGGCCGTTATGTGGACATTGAGGTACAGTTGGAAAACCTCTGGAACAGCCTCTTCCTTTTGTGAGGAGGCAAAACCTGGTGGCACAGTGACTAGAATGCAGTATTGCAGGCTAACTATGCCCAAAGCCTGGATTTTGATCCTGTTAGGGCTTCCATCCTTCCAAGGTCAGTAAAATGAAGGCCCAGATTGTTGGGGTTGATATGTGAAGCTAAATGCTGTTACTATTGCTATTTTGAAACTCCCTTTCCTCCAGTCTAAATATTGACATCCCTCTTTTGGTACCAATTCATTTTTTCTGCCTTGATTTTGATTTTGATTTTGCTTTCTTCATCCTTCCATATTCAGGCTACAGTACTGTTCATTGTTTGCTTCTGATGTAATTTAGAATAGAATAGAATAAAATAGAATTCTTTATTGGCCGAGTGTGATTGGACACACAAGGAATTTGTCTTGGTGCAAATGCTCTCAGTATACATAAAAGAAAAGATACATTCATCAAGAGTCAAGAATTATATGATACAACACTTAATGATAGTCATAGGGTACAATAAGCAATTAAATCATACTAGGAAACAGTCAATATAAATCGTAAGGATACAATCAACAAAGTTACAGTCGTACAGTCACAAGTGGGAGGGGATGGGTGATAAGGAGTGATAAGAAGATTAACAGTAATAGTAGTGCAGACTTTGTAATACTTGAACAGTGTTGAGGGAATTATTTATTTAGCAGAGTGATGGCTTTCAGGAAAAAACTGTTCTTGTGTCTAGTTGTTCTGGTGTGCAGTGCTCTATAGTGTTGTTTTGAGGGAAGGAGTTGAAACAGTTTATGTCCGGGATGTGAGGAGTCTGTAAATATTTTCACAGCCCTCTTTTTGACTCGTGCAGGATACAGGTCCTTGATTGAAGGCAGGTTGGTAGTAATTGTCAAGACACTTTTCTCTCAACTTTATACATTTTATATGCTTTGACTCTTTATTTTAGTGATACTTTTCTACTGTCTTAAGTAAAATTTGAAAATCCAAAATGCTGTCATTTTACTTTGCAAGGGAACAGCTTTGAAATCCCTTCCCAGCAAAAATTAGGGTGCTAATGAACTTTGACTTTCAGCCTGAGCTAGTTTACTTCTTGAGGCTGTATGGATTATTTAGCCAGAATGATTCAAAGTTGATTTACCTAGAAATGAATCACAGCAAGATCAGTGCAAGTTCAAACGGGTGAACATGCAGTCAAGAAAAGATGCACACACACATGACAAAGAGATATGAAAATTCTCAAATGAGCATTTTGCAAAAGAAGGACTGATAGTAAATTTGAATCTACATCCCTTGAGGCCTGTCACCAAACAGAAAAAATTAGGCATGTCCAATGAGGACTCACAGTAAGTAGGCCAAACTTAAACTTCTACAGTAATCATTATATTTGCTTATGTACAATTACATAAGCCACTATAGCACTACTGCGTTAGAAAGAGAGGGATTTGAGATGTTTCCTTAGGGAAGATTTTTCTAGCTTTACATATTTACAGAACAGTTGCCAAAAAGCTGGCTCATTAGTAAGCCTTTGTACTTATTCCAGAGATTTTTGTAGAAGATTGCATTAGTGCTTCTATGTGAAAAGAATTTTGAAACACATGATAGTCATTTCACTATTTTTGGACAATATGTGGTTAGACAATATATGCGAAAAATTAACTTGGCAGAAGAAAAGCAACACTTTTCAGTAGCTGACTGTCATGGGTACTTTTAAACTATACCCATTTGTATTGACTCATGCTCAAAGGATCCATCAGAGCACTGGACCCCAAGCAATGGGGTTTTGTATCTCCTATAAGGATTGAAAGATGTTTTATTTTGGAAAAATTAAAAAGTGAAACATTTACATGCAACTTATGTCTATATTTCTTGTCTATGGTGTATTTCTATCACTATCCATTGTTCACTATACTATATTCTATTACTATTATACTCTATATTACTTGCACTTTTATGTTATATTATACTATTTCTACTACAATTATACTATTGCTAATGTTCTACTACTGACATAACAACAATGGTACTTGAAGTCTTACAGACCCTGGTCTGCTTTTAAATTCTCCTCCTCTGGTTTCTTCTATTGTAATTTTCTTCTTTAACAGTGGGCAACAGATAAAGCACTGTCTATGGAGATTCTCAGTTATCCAAGTCATGGTTGTCCCAAAGATGCTTTTTTCAAGAGGCAACTGGACTTTCTATTTTTCTTTGAAGACGTTCTGCTTCTTATCCAAAGAGAGAGCTGAGAAGCTTCTTGGATGAGAAGCGAAACTCTTCAAAGAAAAACCAGAAAGTCCTGGAGTCTTGAAAAAAGCCCTTTAGACAGATAAAGCATTGACACTTTCCTACACTGGGCTTGAGTTGGCTTTGCTGTACCTCTTCTATTCTACTGGCACGTCCACCCTCCATGAAGAAAACTCTTCATCCTCTGCTCTTCAAAAGTACACACATCTCCTGCGCCATATCTTTCAAAGTTAATTTTTTCATAAACAATTCTGCTGGGCTGATGCCGGGCAGAAGGCTCAAATAAGAGGAGGAAAATGCAGCAAAAGTGCCTGCAATTTTCTTAGAAGCCTGTTCTTCTACAGTGACAGGCCTGGATATATGACTGAGACAGCATTGGTCACTCCCTGAATGATCTTATGTTGGTACCTGGATGGGGCAATGTAACTGTTATGTATGTAGGTTTGAATGTTATTGGTTTATTTGAACTGTTCTTGTAAAATGTCAAATGGTATTGGTTTGAATAGTGCGGGAAGAAACCCTGCACTCCCATTGGCTGGCAGCTACAGCTGCAGGCTATAAGAAGCAGCCGTAGCCAAGCCGGGACGGGTCCATTCGAGCTGTAGTCACTAATAAAGTCTTTGCTGGAACTCCTCGCGTCTGACTCTTCATGCAAACTTAACACTGGCGACGAAGGTGGGATTTCCCTGAAGAGAACGAACGAACAAGCAACTGAGCGAGATGGCTGCGCTGAACACCCCCAGCACCGTTCGATCCGGCGACGGAAGACTGGGAATCGTATGCGGATCGTTTCCACATGTTCCTGGAGGGGAACGATCTCGCCGGCATCCCCGAGAGACGGAAGAGGGCGGTCTTTCTTACGCACTGCGGTCCGGCAGTCTTCAAAATGGCGAAGGTGTTGGCGGGAGCAGCAGAGCTGAAGGTAATGGAATGGCCCGATTTAGAGAAACTTTTGAGAGCCCATTACGCCCCAAGTATCGTGCCTCATTAAGAGACACGAATTTTACCGTCGGGATCAAGGGGATAGCGAGAATGTTAATGACTTCGTGGCAAGTTTAAGGGACATTGGGGTGCTTGTGACTTTACCAACTTAGAAGAGGCCATGCGTGATCGGTTTGTTTTAGGCCTTAAAGATAAGGTCTTACAAAGCAAACTATTAATGAAACCTAAGATCACGTTTAAAGAGGCCATTGAAGAAGCTGTTTCAGCGGAAGCCACCAAGTCCTCAGCAGCGGCCATGAAAAAGATTAACAAGGCCTCAAGCCAGGCCTCAAGCCATTCTGATGGGGATAAATCCACATCTACTCATTGCGAACAAATAGACTCTGATTCTGATGGCAGTGAGGCAGAGGAGGGGATTTTTAAACTCAGAATGGAGAAGAAAAGAAAAGACTCTGGGAAGAACAGGCAAGGGTTCTATTGCAGAGGCTGTGGGGGGGGCACCCCCGCACTGATTGCAAGTTCTTTGACTCCATTTGCCTACGTTGTGAGAAACGGGGTCACATAGCCAGAGTCTGCAAATCATCCAGAACTCCACCAGCTAGGAAGAAATTCCCTGATAGAGACTTTAAGCCCAACAATTTCCTTGAAAAAATGGGGCGAAATTTAGAAGCAAATGGCAAGAATGAAACTCACCAAACAATCACTATTGGTCATTCTTCACCCTTAAAAAGCAGAAAAGTACATGTGAAGGTGTTTATTGAAGGAAGGCCTTGCCAAATGGAAGTGGACTCAGGCTCTTATTTATCTATGGTGTCATGGGACACTATCCACAGACTTTTTCCCAAAATTCAGAAAAAGCATTTCCAGAAGCAAGCACTGACTCTCAAAGACTACCAAGGGAACAAGATTCCAGTAGTTGGAGGAGAGATTTCAACGTGCAGTTTAAAGGCCACACCAAACGTTTGCCCCTGACCATCGTGGACAAGGATCGCCCAAGTTTGCTGGGACTTGAGTGGTTCAAGCCACTTGGCATCGAGGTGACTGGCATCCATCACGTGAGCAGTTCTGACTGGGAAGAGTCCTTGAAGTCTGAGTTTCCAGAGGTCTTCAGCGAAGGACTGGGCAAGTATATGGGGACCCCTATTGCTTTCAGCCTAGACCCCAAGGTGCCCCCAATTCGTTTAAAGCCCAGGAGGGTCCCATTTGCTTTAAAGGAAAAAATTGATGCACAATTAGATAAACTCATTGCTCAAGGGGTTTTAGAGCCTACTGACCACTCCAGATGGGAAACACCCATAGTCACACCAGTCAAGTCTGATGGGTCAGTGAGAATCTGTGGTGACTACAAGGGGACACTTAACCATGCGCTGCAACAGAGCGCATATCCTGTACCAGTTGTGCATCATCTGCTCCATTCCCTTGGCAGGGGTACAGTATTTGCTAAACTGGATTTGGCTCAGGCATATCAACAATTAACAGTTGATGATGCCACTGCAGAGGCACAAACAATTGTTCCTTGGACTCATTAACTTTTATCACATGTTCCTACCTCAGAAGGCAACCATTGCTGAACCATTGCACAGATTACTTGACAGGAAGTCTGTTTGGGTCTGGGAAAGGAAGGAACAATCAGCATTTAACAGTATTAAGAGACTAATCACGTCTGATGCTGTGTTGATACAATTCTCTGAGAATTTACCTGTTGTTCTGACTTGTGATGCATCCCCTTTTGGAGTGGGGGGGTTTTTGAGTCATAGGCTTCCCAATGGACGGGAAGCCCCAATTGCATTTTACTCTCGCACGCTGTCCAAAGCAGAGAGGAATTATAGCCAATTGGACAAGGAGGCTTTAGCAGTTGTTGCAGCTGTTAAGAAATTTCATGAATATCTGTATGGCAGGTCATTCACCATTGTTACAGATCACAAACCTTTACTAGGCATTGTGGCAGGAGACAAACCTACACCTAATATCCTGTCACCAAGAATGCTGAGGTGGACTGAATTTCTTGCAGCCTATTCCTACAAACTGATTCACAGGCCTGGCAAGGACATTGGACATGCTGATGCACTGAGTCGTTGCCCACTACCTTGCCACAAGGAGGACTTTGAACTTGAAACTCACACCTTTTTCCTGGAGACCGTTGCTAAGCTTCCAGTCCATGCTGCTGAGATTGCCAAAGAAACTGCCAAAGATGCTGTGTTGGCACCTGTTATGGGCTGGATTAAGAAAGGTTGGCCTCTTCAAGATCTACCTCACCTTGCCCAACCTTTTAAGTCCAGGCAAACTGAATTATCTGTATTAAGAGGATGTATTTTGTGGGGTAACAGGGTGGTTATTCCTGCAAAACTGCAAAGGGAGGTTTTGGAAATGTTACATGAGGGTCATCCTGGGATTGTAAGGATGAAAGGTTTGGCCAGGAGTTATGTATGGTGGCCAGGTATTGACAAAATGGTTGAAAACTGGGTAGCATCTTGTCCCAATTGCCAGGTAGTCAGGCCTGCCCCACCTCACCCCCACAGGAATGGGAATGTCCTAGGGGCCCATGGTCTAGAATCCACATTGATTTTGCAGGCCCTACAAGAGGGCACACTTTTCTAGTATAGTAGATGCATACTCCAAATGGCTAGAGGTAATTCCCATGACATCCACTACAACTGAGGCTGTCATCAAGCAGCTCAGAAAATTGTTTGTAACCCATGGGTTACCAGATGTCCTTGTTTCTGACAATGGCCCTCAATTCACATCTAACATTTTTGAATCTTTTCTAGCTCAACAGGGCATCAGACATGCCCTCACTGCCCCTGGGCACCCTTCGCCAATGGCCGGGCTGAACGCATGGTACGCTTTACCAAAGAGAAGCTTCAGCAGCTGGGTCCTGGGGATATCACTGAGAAGCTTGAAAAACTTCTTAGTGTTCAACACATCACTCCTAGCCCATCAAATAACTTGTCCCCAGCAGAGTTGTTGATGGGTAGGAAACTTAGGTCTTCCCTTGACCGCCTTCATCCCACTTACGCACCCAACGCACCACTGGATTCCACTTCCAAAGTTCGTTCTTTTAGTGTGGGAGATTCTGTATATGCTAGGAACCTTATAGGTGAACCTTTGTGGATTCCTGCTGAAATAACTCACATCACTGGCCCTCGTTCTTACAGGGTACAAACAGAGGATGGCCTCCTCTGGAGCAGGCACATTGACCAACTTAGATCCAGGTTCCCTCAGGAACATCGCCCCTGTCTCTCTCTGGGTCCCTCACCTGATGTCTCTTCTAGGGGGGAAGGGGAGGAACAGGAGGAAAATCAGCAAACAGGAATCAACCCCATGTGTAACGAGCCATTGCGACAGGAACCATCCCAAACCCTGTCACAATGCCAAGATCCATCCTTAGAAGTAGAGCCATTGCGACAGGAACCATCCCGAACCCTGTCACAATGCCAAGATTCATCCTTAGAAGTGGAAGATTGCACACCACCACCTGACTTGGGTGCTGATATTGGAATGGAGATGGGTTGGGAGGAGAGACCAGATTCTAACAGTCTAACAGGGTCTCCTTTCACAGGAAGTCCCAACAGGGAAATGTCAGCAGACACATTTCCCTCTCACTGGGTGAGAACGTTAAAACTTCTGAACCACGAAGGTCTCAACGTACATGTAAGAGCCCCACCTATTTAAGGGAATACATTAGATAGGTTGGGGTTTGGTATGGACTGAACCTAGTGGGGAGGGGTGTTATGTATGTAGGTTTGAATGTTATTGGTTTATTTGAACTGTTCTTGTAAAATGTCAAATGGTATTGGTTTGAATAGTGCGGGAAGAAACCCTGCACTCCAATTGGCTGGCAGCTACGGCTGCAGGCTATAAGAAGCAGCCGTAGCCAAGCCGGGACGGGTCCATTCGAGCTGTAGTCACTAATAAAGTCTTTGCTGGAACTCCTCGCGTCTGACTCTTCATGCAAACTTAACAGTAACTTTCTTTGCTCTTTTAGACTTCTCAGACTTCTCAGTGACCATGGCACCTTATTGGCCTGACTATGAAAGTTGCTAATGGGAAATCCTGTTTTGCAGGGGTTTCATTCCTGTGGGTGATTTTAGCCTGTTGTAACGTCAGAGGAGAGGGCAACTCCATGGTCCCGTACTAGCATAAGGAGTCTGCTTTCAACCCCTGCTTTTTATTATCTTATAAAACCACTGGGGGAGATCATCTGACAATTCATGGTACAGTATGCTTCTTAGGATACCCAACAATACATGGCCAACCAGAGTTCCGGAATGGACTAACTCGCCACGACAAACTCACTATGGCCAATTCACTGTGAGACAACTCGCCATGGGACAACTCACTGCAGGACAATTCAGCAATTCAATTTAATTATTTAAAATAATTTTAAAAAATATTTTAATTTTTGTCATTCACATTTCATTTTGTCCCTCCTTTGGCACTTTTTCTTTAATGATTCTATTCCACTATTTCTTTGATATCAGTGTAACTCTTATTCCATGGCGAATTGTCCGTGGTGAGTTGGCCATGGTGAGTTGGCTGCAGCAAGTTGGCCATAGCAAGTTGGCTGTGGCAAGTTGTTATAGACCCCATGAGTTGTTGGGGGCTGCTGTTTTTGTTGCCTTTAAAGATTACCCAGAAATTACAATTAGTCCAGAATATGGTGGGCATCAGTGGTGGGATTCAAATTTTTTTAACTACCGGTTCTGTGGGGTGGCTTGGTGGGCATGGCAGGGAAGGATACTGTAAAATCTCCAGTCAGAGGTGGTATTTGCTGGTTCTCCAAACTACTCAAAATTTCTGCTACCGGTTCTCCAGAACTGGTCAGAACCTTCTGAATACCACCTCTGGTGGGCATGGTCTTAATTGGTTCCCAAATTAGGAGTATATTACATGTGAATACATTGGTTAACAGTATAATTCCAAGTACAAAATGCTAGTGTTAGCCTAAAATTCCATGATCATGTAAGAGAGAGTTCATTGTTGTCCCACATTTCTGGGATGTTACAGGAAGTGAAGCTGGAAGGTGCTGCCTTTTTGTAGTACAGGCAACACTTTTAGAACTGGCTCCTCACTGAGATCAGACTGGCCCCCTCTCTGGTAGATTTTTAAGAAGGTACTAAAAATGTACTTTTTCAAAGAGACTTGCAGTAATCTATTTAATTCAGTTATAGCTACTGTGATGTTGAAACCACTGAGACTCAAGAGATTGTAGCAGGAAAAAAAATCAAATAGGTCTCACTCAAAAAGCGACAAGGTATAATATATCCACCTTGAGATGCTTGAAATGCTTTTGAAATGTAAAAAGGACAGCCTAATATATCTACCTTCTCACTGACTGAAAATGAGTTAGCAGCCATAAGCCTTGCAGGAAAATTAGTTTTACCTTAGTTTTCTTTCCACTAGATTTCAGTTCCTGCATGATATGAAGCAACTTTATATAACAGGATGCTTTGAGTCAAAATAAGCAAATACTGTATTCCTTAATGTTAAAGAATTAGCTTTTCTGCCAAACTTTCAAGTACTTCAAGTATAATATAAATCAGGCAACAATGGAATAGAACAACAGCAAATATTTTAAAATTACACATATAGCTTCCCCTCCAAATCAGAATTGAAAATCCAGTGCTGTCAAAATGTCCTTAGACAATCTAGGTTACATGGTAGGACAAACAAGGCCTATTTGCTGTAGAAAAATTAATCAACCTAGTCCTATTCAGAAACTACCCAATTAACAATTATGAAGTCACAATTTTTGGCTCAGTCCCTGGGATTGTTATGATCTGGTTACCTCTGTAAATAGGTAGCCAGGATGTAACAGTACCAGGGATGGAGTAATCAGGAAGCACTGTCTTGACTTTCCATATAATAAATACAAACCTGTGTATAAGTGGAATATTAAGGCATTACAAGCAGAACCAGCAGAAAAGGCCTCATGCCTTCCTCAAAATGTTTGCTGTTATGTATGCAGGTTTGAATGTCATTGGTTAAGTTTGAACTGTTCTTGTAAAATGTCAGAAATGATTGGTTTAAATAGTGCGGGAAAACCCTGCACTCTGATTGGCTGGCAACTGCGGCTGCTGGCTATAAGTAGCAGCGCAGTCCAGCCAAATCGGGTCTGTTAAGAGCTGTAGTCACTAATAAACTCTTCACTGAAGCACTCCGCGTCTGACTCTTCATACAAATTTAACACTGGCGACGAAGGTGGGATCCTTCCCGAAGAGAAGACAACGCGGAGAAGAAGCCGAGAGAGATGGCTGTGCTGAACACCCCACCAGCCCCGTTCGATCCGACGGCAGAAGACTGGGACTCATATGCAGATCATTTCCAAATGCATTTGGAGGGAAACGATCTCGCTGACATTTCCGAGAAGCAGAAGAGGGCGGTCTTTCTCACCCACTGCGGTCCAGCCGTTTTCAAGATGGCGAAGGCATTGGCAGGAGCTGCAGATGTGAAGGTAATGGACTGGCCCGACTTAAAAAAGTTATTAAGAGCCCATTACGCGCCACAAGTATCGTGCCTCATTAAGAGACACGAATTCTACCGTCGGGATCAAGGGGAAAGCGAAAATGTTAATGACTTCGTGGCAAGTTTAAGGGACATTGGGGGTGCATGTGAATTTATCAACTTAGAAGAGGCCATGCACGATCGATTTGTTCTAGGCTTAAAAGACAAGGTTTTGCAGAGCAAATTATTAATGAAACCTAAGATCACGCTTAAGGAGGCCATAGAAGAAGCTTCTTCAGCGGAAGCTACCAAGTCCTCAGCAGCAGCCATGAAGAAAATTAACAAGGCCGCAAGCCATGCTGATGTGGAAAAATCCACAACATCTCATTGCGAGCAAATAGATTCTGATTCAGACTGTAGTGAGGTGGAGGAAGGAATTTATAGACTCAGAATGGAGAAGAAAAGGAAAGACCTTGGAAGAAAGAGGCAAGACTTTTACTGCAGAGGTTGTGGGGGCCACCCCCGCACTGAATGCAAGTTTCTTGATACCATCTGCCTCCGTTGTGAGAAAAGAGGTCACCTAGCAAGAGTCTGCAAATCATCCAGAACTCCACCAAGCAGAAAGAAGTTTCCTGACAAAGATTTCAAGCCTAACAACTTCAGTGAGAAAATGGGGCACAACACAGAAGCAAATGGGAAGAATGAAACTCATCAAACAGTCACCATTGGTCATTCTTCACCCTTAAGAAGCAGAAAAGTACATGTGAAGGTACTAATTGAAGGAAGGCCTTGCCAAATGGAAGTGGACCCAGGCTCCTATTTATCTATGGTGTCATGGGACACTATTCACAGGCTACTTCCCAACATTCAGAAGAAGCATTTCCAGAAGCAAGCACTGACTCTTAAAGACTACCAAGGGAACAAGATTCCAGTAGTTGGAACAAGAGAATTCATCGTGAAGTTCAAAGGCCACACCAAACGTTTGCCCTTGACCATAGTGTACAAGGACCGCCCAAGCTTGCTGGGACTTGAGTGGTTCAATCCACTAGGCATCGAGGTGACTGGCATCAATCACGTGAGCAACACTGAATGGGAGGAGGCCCTGAAGTCTGAGTTTCCAGAGGTCTTCAGCGATGGATTGGGCAAGTATATGGGAACCCCTATCACTTTCAACCTAGATCCCAAGGTGCCCCCAATTCGATTAAAGCCCAGAAGGGTCCCATTTGCCTTAAAGGAAAAAAATTGATGCACAATTAGATAAACTAATAGCTCAAGGAGTTTTAGAGCCCACTGACCACTCCAGATGGGAGACACCCATAGTCACACCAGTCAAGACTGATGGGTCAGTGAGAATCTGTGGGGACTATAAGGGGACATTGAACCATGCACTTCAACAGAGCACATATCCAGTTCCAGTGGTGCATCATTTATTACATTCACTTGGCAGGCAAACTGAATTATCTGTATTAAGAGGATGTATTTTGTGGGGTAACAGGGTGGTTATTCCTGCAAAACTGCAAAGGGAGGTTTTGGAAATGCTACATGAGGGTCATCCTGGGATTGTAAGGATGAAGGGATTGGCCAGGAGTTATGTATGGTGGCCAGGTATTGACAAAATGGTTGAAAACTGGGTTGCATCTTGTCCCAACTGTCAGGTAGTCAGGCCTGCCCCACCTCTCGCCCCCAAACAGGAATGGGAATGTCCTAGGGACCCATGGTTTAGGATTCACATTGATTTCGCAGGCCCTACCAGAGGGCACACTTTTCTTATTATAGTAGATGCATATTCCAAATGGCTAGAGGTAATCCCTATGGCATCCACCACAACTGATGCTGTCATCAAGCAGCTTAAAAGCTTTTGTAACCCACGGGTTACCTGATGTTCTTGTCTCTGACAATGGCCCTCAATTTACATCCAACCCTTTTGAATCCTATTTAGCACAACTGGGTATCAGACATGCCCTGACAGCCCCTGGGCACCCTTCGGCTAACAGCCAGGCTGAATGAATGGTATGTTTTACCAAGGAAAAGCTTCAGCAATTGGGTCCTGGGGACATCACTGAGAAAGTTGAAAAACTTCTTAGTGTTCAACACATCACTCCTAACCCATCAACTAACTTATCCCCAGCAGAGTTGTTGATGGGTAGGAAACTTAGGTCTCCCCTTGACCACCTTCATCCCACTTACGCACCCAACGCACCACTTGATTCCACTAGCAAAGTTCGCACGTTCAGTGTGGGTGATTCTGTTTTTGCTAAGAACCTTATGGGTGAGCCTTCATGGATTCCTGCTGAAATAACTCAAATCACAGGCCCTCGTTCTTACAGGGTACAAACAGAGGATGGAGTCCTTTGGAGCGGGCACATTGGTCAGCTTAGATCCAGTTTACCTCAGGAACATCGCAATTGTTCCTCTTTAGTTCCCATACCTAATGCTTTTTCTAGGGGAGGGAGGAACATGAGGATAATCAGGAAACAAGAATCAACCCCATGTGTAATGAGCCATTACAACAGGAACCATCCCAAAACCTGTCACAATGCCAAAATCCATCCTTACAAGTGGAAGATTGCACATCACTACCTGACTTGGGTGCTGACATTGGGCTGGAGATGGGTTGGGAGGAGAGACCAGATTCTAACAATCAAACAGGGTCTTCTTTCACAGGAAGCCCAACTAGGGAAATGCCAACAGACACATTTCCTCTCTCACTGGGTGAGAACGTTAAAACTTCTGAACCACGAAGGTCTCAACATACACGTAAGAGCCCCACCTATTTAAAAGAATACATTAGATAGGTTGGGGTTTGAGTATGGACTGAACCTAGTGGGGAGGGGTGTTATGTATGCAGGTTTGAATGTCATTGGTTAAGTTTGAACTGTTCTTGTAAAATGTCAGAAATGATTGGTTTAAATAGTGCGGGAAAACCCTGCACTCTGATTGGCTGGCAACTGCGGCTGCTGGCTATAAGTAGCAGCGCAGTCCAGCCAAATCGGGTCTGTTAAGAGCTGTAGTCACTAATAAACTCTTCATTGAAGCACTCCGCGTCTGACTCTTCATGCAAATTTAACATTTGCCATGTCTGGAAATCACACAATAAAATCAAAACCAAACAAACCATATTATTGTTTGCTGTAATATGTGAACCAGGCCACAGCTGAAAAGAACTGACACAGGCTCCATGAATGATGGTCACTCTAATTTATACAAAAAGGAAATGAAATTATACTTTGAACTTTCCAAATTTGCACTGCAGATAACTTGCCTTCCCCCCACCCCCTATAAAATATGATTTCCAAACTCAAAGTAGCATCTCAGGGGAATCATTAAAACAAACCTTCCTTGTAACATCTGGTTTTGTATGGTACTGTTTTTTTCTATTGAAAGGCACCAAATCATTTTCAGTATATTGTGAAACTGTTTTAACCACTCTATGAATTAAAGATGATGGCCTAATTAGAGAATCACAGGTCGTAGGTGCATTTTAGAATAACTATTCAAGTAGAATAGAGTCTGAGTACTTCAAAGATAAAAATACATATGGGGCTTTTATATTGCAACACATTTCATATAAAAGTACTCTACTGATTTATTGATCTATTTGAATAGCATTAAAGAGCACCCTCAAGAACCTGAGATTTTGGCAAAATGATGAAATATGATGTTATAATGTTGAGACACAAACTCTCTCCTTCTTCCCTTATGTACTTATATATAATGTCACCATGCAAATATGAAAGGGGAGAAGTTTGTGTTATAACATTGAAATGCACATTATGCCTTTTGCACATGTACACACCTGCTACACAGATGTCCATGGTGACATTATGCTGGAACAGAGGTAGGGGAATCTTACTTCACAACTTTGAAAATATTCAAATTAATCTAAATCACATGTACATGCCTACCCTCAAACAAAGCAAGAGACTTGGACCATACCGTAGTGGCATTTTACCGAAGGATTCACTGGCCTTTATCAATATCATATTTCTTCTTTGCCACCAAAAGAACAGCTAATCCATTCTTTTTTATTATAAAGACATACATATAGCATTTACATGTCAGAGTAATAACATGCATTCTTAGATTTGACATTGGTATGTATCAGGCAGATATCATGAAGGAGATTATACTGGTTTATTGTAGCTTTAAAATATACAGTATTCACTATTAGAGTTGTGCAAAATATGGAAAAATTTACCTCAGAATGTGTGAAAGCACAAATGAAGACTCACTTTGCTCTGGATCAAGGGTCTTCAAACCTGGCAAGTTTAAGACTTGTGGACTTCAACTCCCAGAATTCCTGAGCTAACATGACTGGAGGAGCAATTCTGGGAGTTGAAGCTGTTAAATTTGAAGACCCCTGCTCTGGATCATTAAAGCTTATCCAGCCACTCAAAATTTGCTCCTGGCTGACTACTTACACACAAGAAGTGCTGAGATATGACATTTTACTGGGAACCAAGAACTGGTCTTAGATCAGCCAAGCTCTTGGGGGATGTAATTTCACATATTTATTTCCAGTCTCATGGCTTCAGAAAGAGCTCAGAATTGTCCCTGAAGAGACAAAAGAGCACCAGAACAACCCTGGATGTCTGTATTAAAGTAAGAAACAGTTTCTGGAAACATGTCCAAGAATTATTAATGATTTAAACTGTTCTTAGGTCAAATGATAAAAGCAGAATAAATTGCATTTGTAACAAGGAGCATCACTTGTTCCTCAGCTGTAAAGACTTCATGGTTAGGAGAATGATATAGCAAATTCTCCTTGCTCTTGGACAGCAGAGTTCCTGGAACTTTAACAGAAATCATTATTAAAGAAACACAATCTTTTAAGCAATATTTGCTTGATAGTGCAGTATTGTACAGATGTAATCTGTTCAACTCTCTTCTCATATTTTCATTTGCTTCTTCTGTTATGGGTGATTCTTCAACCATAAAATCAGCAAATATTGTTCATTATGAAAGTTCCAGGTATCCCTGCAGCTTACAGAAGTTTAGGTACAGTGGCATTCTGGGAATGGGGGAGAGGGAAGGACTGAATGAGGGGTTCTGGTTATTCTGAGGTTCTGTGCAAGTCTGACAGCACAAATCAGATGGACCATGACATTGGGTTTCAAAGGGATGCTTTGGAAAACCTTCATAAAGCCTCTGGCACCTTCTGAAGCACTGTTGGAACAGAGTGCACTATTTGGAGAATTTGTGCAAGTGCACTCAGGGTGAAGGCCTAGCAGGGCTAGCAGCTGCTTTGTATAGGGTGGGCCAACTGGCAGAGTGGTGGAGGCTTTGCGCTGTGTCACTAAAATGGCTGGCTACAGTGTGGGTCTTAAGATGGCTTTTTTTAATTTGATTTATCAATCGTTTATAAGATACAAGATAATAGGTATAAATATAAACATGAGTAAGAATACAGGAAATAGGTAGAAATAAATGGGGACAATAGGACAGGGACGGGAGGTACAATGGTGCACTTATGCATGCCCCTTATGCATTCCTTGGTAATTGCAGTGCTGGGGATGAAATTGAGACCTGGGGTAGTGGCAGCCTGCTCTACACTCATTGCCATTGCCACTGAGAAGTTCTGCTTTGTAGAGCGGCCAAAAGACAGAAATGGGGAAGAGGAGATAGGGGTGTGTGTGTGTATTCAAGAGAAGGTAGAGAAAACAATCCTTTAATTTACTGGGGCTCTGGGCTGGAGAAATCAAGTCAGGAATGACTAAGATAACAGTGGATCTTTGCCTAATGACCACTGGGATTCAGTAAATGACAGCAACAAAGAGTGCTGATATTGCCATTGCTAAACAGTGTGGCCATGTGATATTTCACTTAATGACCACATTGTTTAGTGACAGAAATTCTGGTTCCAAACACCATCTTAACTTGAGAATCACCTATATACTTTAACAATATAGACAATATAAATTTTAGTCTGTTCATGTCTTTCCCTCTCTCCCTGTTTTTGCCCGCCTTATATCCTGCTTTTGCCAGTTAACTTTCTTGCTATTTGCTGAAGTTTAACATCTAAACATCAAGCTATATATTTTGCTAGCTGTAGCGAATGGCATATGTGCTTGCTCTGCTTTGGAGACAGAAATTGTCTAAGAGTGTGCAAACTCACGGTAATTTTTCCACTTCGCCTTCATGAAAGTTATTGCTAAGGGAAAAGTTATCACACCAGCTGCTCTCTATCTTTCTTACATTTACCTGACCTGGTGTCTTTGGCTGGGAAGAAAGAATAAATTGCAAAGAAGATTGCTTCAGTCTAACAGCTGTGGTGTCTGCCAGGAAGAAGGAAAATGATGAAGGCTGGTATCTCTAGCCCACGTTGCTTAGGCCTGCAGAATTTATGAGGAAATGCAACCTTGTCGGCCTAATGCTATAGGCCAGTGTTTCCTAAAGTGTGGTCTGAGGACCCCTGGGGGGTCCCCCAGGAACATCTCATGGATCTCTTTATTTGCCAGATATTGAAGGTATTTTCAAAGATTTGAAATAATACCACTCTTCTCATTTTTTATTTGTTTAAAATAGTGGGGGGTTTTCATGAAAAATATTGTATCTATGTTAATATCTAATGAGTTTAGTATAGTAAATATTAATATAACTCATACAAACAAAAGCTCTTTTAGGGTCCTTCAAAAAAGCAGGAAGGAGTTCTGAGAGCAAAAACTTTCAGAAATATTGGTATAATCCAAGCAAACTTCTCTACAGTTAACTCTCCACTGAGTTACCTGATCCACCCATAAGCCTCTTTTTTTTCTCCAGATAGCATAAGCAGGAGGCTTTGTTGCTCAGAATCTGCTACATTGATCAGTAAAGAGATAACATTTTTTTTCTCCTCAGTTTGGACAAAGTGGCTGTCAGCCAGTGAAATAAACACAGTGTGAAATGTTATTGGGAGAAAAGAGAAACAGCCTTCTACCAGCTGTAATTCAGGATCCCTGTGGTAGTGAGAGCAAAGTCTGGAATGCAGATGAGGGCTAAAAGTGGCATTGCTTGGATGACCCTTTAACAGAACCCCATCAATATATATTTATGGTTTAATCAGCATGTGTCCTTTTAAGGAAGCAAATCAATAGCAGCTCACCAGAAAGAAAATGAGATAAACAGAAACTCTTGTTGTGTCCCTTTTCCTTCAAGTTACCAATTCCAGAATGTAAGAGAACAACAAGGCAACCCACATGAATGAAATGAGAAAATTCGTGATTCGAAATTTCAGCCCTGCATAGGCTGGATATTGATTCTTAAACAAAATCCTGTTATAAGCCTAACAAGCTGAGGGGTATGAATATAACTTGAGATAGAAAGCACTTCAGTTTTCATAATTATTACGTTTACATATATTATATTAATTTTACTAAAAATTACAATTAAAAAAAGAATATAAACAAAAATAAAAGAATAAGAAAAAAATAGAATGTATAGAAAGAAAAACAGAAAAGAAAGAAAAAAGAATATACTTGACTTTATATTCCACCTTTATCATAACAATTATAAATAACCTTAACACCATCTTCTCTTAAAATAAGTGATTTGTCAGAGTGAGACTGCTGAGTTAAGGGAAGAAGTCAAATGGGGAATTAATCTGGAATCCCTACATGGGCATAAAATGGCAAAGTCTGACATGACCACCACCACCCCTTTAACACCATTGAACCCTATCTAGTTTGACCCAGGTGCAAACAGTCAAGTCTGAGAAGATTGCTGTGTAATAGATTTGAACAATAAAATGGCTAACTGAACTCTTTGGTATGGATCTGATTGTTCATGTCTGACAGATCTCTTCTTCCCATATCCCATCTCTTATCTATAAACAAATCTTCAGTCCTCGTCAACAAAAGTTCATTAAGGATTATCAGAGATAACAACATATCTATTTTAATCAAATAAACCAACTTTACATTCATTTCCTTTATTTTTAACAATCTTAATCTTTAGTTCTCTGAAGTAAGGATCTACAACTTAATTTCTTTTAATTTTTTTTGTTGCCTTCTTACAAAATTCTTCAAAGCTTTAACAAGCCTCTTTTGTAAATCCAGTTTAGGAAAATTATCCAGAATACTATGTTTGTTATTTTAATTTTAATTATTAAGACAGCTTTTTATTAAGCTTGATTGATGCAAAGCTGATTGTCACTGATCAGCAAAAAGTTATTCAGTATATAGGAATAGCCAATCTATGGCTGCCTGTTACAAAGGATATGTGAATATTATATTGACTATATTTAGGGAATAAATAAAAACAAACATAACTCTTAAACAAACACAACATAACACTCTTAAATAAATCAGTGTGTCAGACCTGCTTCATCTTGAACCTCTAAATAAGACTGATCCTTAACACTATTTGTTGAAAAAGTATAGTTTAATAGAGTAAATTACAGTAATGCAAAGCCAGAACTGAAATTTGCATGCCCAAACCACTAAGTTCTACTCCCACCCCCTCATCTGTCTCTCGCTGCCCACCAATCAAGTTCTTGCAGGTTTATTTTTATTTATTTATTAATTCGACTTATATGCCGCCCCCTCTCCTGAAGGACTCGGGGCGGCTTACAAAGTAAAAAACTACACAACAATAAATTAGATAAAACCAAATTAAACAAATCAAACCGAATTAATACTAAAATCCCAGCATTAAAACTCTAAAAAACCACCCCACCCCAGGGTCACAGCCCGGGTTGATTAAACAACCAGGTCTTCAGGTCGCGACGGAAAGTGCGGAGGTCAGGGGCCAGGCGGAGCTCCAGGGAAGTTGATTCCAGAGGTCAGGGGGCGACAGAGTAGGCCATCGTTGGGGACCGCCAGCCGGCACTGCCCGGCCAACGGGACCCCGAGGAGTCCTTGCCTATGTGCCCGCACGGGGCGGGTGGCGCTCGATATCGGCAGCAGTCGCTCCCTTAAATAATAAGGACCCATGTCATGAAGGACTTTATATGTTAAAGTTAAAACCTTGAATCTCACCCAGAGCGCAACCGGCAGCCAATGCAGGCCACGCAGGAGGGGGGCAATCCCATCACCACCCGCACCGCCGCATTTTGCACCAGCTGCAATCTCCGGATGGTATGCAAGGGCAGTCCTAAATAGAGAGCGTTGCAGTAGTCGAGTCGCGAAGTAACAAGGGCATGAGTGACTGTACACAGGGCATCGCGGTCCAGAAACGGGAGAAGCTGGTGAACCAGCTGGACCTGGGCAAAAGCCCCCCTGGTGACGGCTCCCACCTGCTCCTCCAATCGGAGCCGTGCATCCAGGAGGACCCCAGGTTCCTTGCCCTATCCACAGGGGCAGCACCACTCCCCTATGGTCAACGATGGACATTCCAAACTGGACCGCGATGCCGGTATGTACAGCCACTCAGTCTTGGCGGGTTGAGTCGAAGCATGTTTCTGTCCATCCAGATCCGTACCGCATCCAGACAGCGAGTCATCACGGAGAGGGCATCACTGATCTGGTTTGGGGTGGAGATATATAGCTGTGTATCATCAGCATATTGATGATACCTCACCCCAAAACCACGAATGATCTCACCCAGCGGTTTCATGTAGATATTAAATAAAAGGGGAGAGAGGACCGACCCCTGAGGGACCCCACAAGTGAGTGCCCTCGGGGTGGACCTCTGCCCCCCTGCCAACACCGATGCGACCGCCAGCGAGTAGGAGGAGAGCCACCGAAAAACAGTGCCCCCCACCCCCATAAGGTGGCAGCTGACACAGTGTTATGAGTATTTTTAGAATAATGTGCAGGGTCCCAGTTATTGAAACCCCTAAACTTTATTGAAGTATTGAAAAGCTAAAAGAAAGAGCTCCAAAAATGATCAAAAAAGCTGGAAACAAATCTTTAATAAAGAAAAACATAGAACACTGAGTTTTTCAATCTCAAAAAAAGCCCAAATAAATAAATAGCAACTTACATATAACATTATACAGCATGGAAAAGTGGAGTGGGACTTTTCCTCCCATTGTATAATGCTAGATTTGATGAAACAGAATGTGAGATTTATGCTAGACAAAATGTTTTTCATATACATTTATATACACAGTGAAGATACTGAATTGACTACCATACAATATATAACAGCCCCCACCTCAAAACGCATTAATAAAAATGTGAATCAGAAAGGGCTATTGAACTTATATCCTTGAGGGCTTCTTAATAGGAAAATCTGGTTGACCACTGTGAGAACAGATTAGGTAAGATTTTGGTGTATCTTAAGCTTTTAAGAATCAACTCTCATAGTCCCTGCAGTGTACAACACAGTTCTCTGTCAGGCATAATGGAAACATTGCCAACCGTTAATTGCATAGGAAAGCCTAAGAACACACAGAAGCCCCAGTCCTGAGATTTTAGAATCTTACCTTTCATTAAAAAAGAAACAATAGAAAAAGAGAAATAGCTACAATAATATCAGGAAGAATATGGACTTGATTCACATCTTAGAAAAGAGAAAATTCATTTAGAGATTAGGTCAGACATTAATGAAAAGGGTGGGCTAGAGAAGAGAGTTAATTACATTGAATGCATCATTAATTGTTCTCAGTAATGGCCTGATAACAATATTTTTTACTTCAAACATGCAGAATGATCCTTAAAATGGCATTTAAGCAACAGTAACTCAAATTCATTTGCTTGATGAAAAAGGACTACGGACAAAACATCTATTAATATAATTTTATGTTGTGTGAAGAAGAAAACCATATTTGAGTATTCAATATGATCAGGAACATTAAAATAACTGTACAATCTGCAATGTAAACTAATAAGTCAAGGTAGGAAAAGTACACAGAGCATATGTGCAGGGAAGCATGGGACAGGATCTATATGTTCCACTCTGGATCACATGACTGAAGGAGGAGGGCTTAGAATGGAGGACTCAGCAGGGTGCAAGGATGTATTGGTAGCTGCTCTTTATTCCCCCAAGATTTTTTCCTCCAGAATACCCAGAGAATCCATTTTTAACTCAGTTTTTCTGCCATCTCAGAAATTCTCAGATTTTATTTCTGAACAATGGTATAATGGGTGTGAACAACAAAATTACAAACAAAACCTACCATTTTAATTTAAAAATGGTAAAGATTTCGATGAAAAAGGAGAATCAAATGGAAACAAGAATATTAATTATATTTAATGTTACTTGTTAGTCAAACTATTTTCAAGTTAATAACATAAATAGAATAGAATAGAATTCTTTATTGGCCTAATGTGATGGGACACACAAGGAATTTGTCTTTGGTGCATATGCTCTCGGTGTACATAAAAAGAAAAGATACATTCGTCAAGAATCATAAGGTACAACATATTTGCAAATTTGGAAATACTTTTTCATAGCTTCTTACAAGCTTTATTGATCTTGACTTATACATAGCCTTCAAGGGAACTAACAGGCTCTCATAAATGACTGCAGTTTATATATATTGTGAGAAATGTACAACAAGTATAATAATTAGGGGAGTTGCATCAGCTCTTGTGTTTCTTGAAGGTGATTTCCATACTGTAGTGAAATAGATGCAAAGCCAGCATGTTCCTGATTCCTGAAAACAGTATCTAAGTATGGTGACCAGAAGGAGTAGGCTGAGGAAAAATGCATTTGTGGCATTTAGCTAATGCTTTCTAGGATTGGTTTAATAGCAATAGCAAGTAACTGAAAGTTATAACACTATATAAGACTTTCCTGGCTGGCTGCATAGTTGAGCATATTTATTTGTTTGTTTGTTTGTTTGTTTATGTGCTTATGTGTTTATGTGTTTATGTGTTTGTTTGTTTGTTTGTTTATTTATTTGACTTGTATGCCGCCCCCTCTCCAAAAAGGGCTCGGGGCGGCTCACACATAAAATCAGAACAATAAATTAATTACCTAAAATGAAATTAAATTGAAAAAAAATGAAATTAAATATGAGCAGGGCAGTGTTAGAATGGCAGAAAAATGAATTTTATAAACACCAGAACAGAATGTAGATGTGTGATTCAGTCTTTTGCACACTCAGTTAAAAGCTGTAGATTGACAGCACAGAAAAGAAGCACAAAATCTTTGAAATCAACACATACGTTTAGCTGTAAAGCTTCCAAAAGCAAACCAGTTTTGTGCAGGAATGTACAAGATGGGGAGGGCCAGGAACATAAAGGTATGTGATAATAAATCCAAAGTTTGGAAGGAACATTCACCTATTTGGGGATCAATCTTTAGTACCCAGTCATCTTTCAAATGACTAAAATAGAAAAAAAATGATGCCATATAAAATATTTGTGCTTTCACATTAGTGCTAGAGATATAATCAAGTAATTGCTGATTTTTATATGTTCACACAAGCCACAATCCTGTTGAAGAAGAAGGATGGCCTTTCTTTGTTTTTAAACATAAATCTCTTCAAAATGTTTTTCAGTATGTTGACAATTCTTAAGTAAATACCCAAACTAGTGTGCCTTAGCTATAGTAGCTAAGATCACCTCATAACTAAATTACTGCAACTTGTCTTAGAAACTACAATTTGTGCATAATGCAATGGTTAGAATACTAGTTTGGGAAACACAGAATTGAAGTATTCACACCCATCTTGGAAGTCCCTGTACTGACCGACTCCATATAAGTTTCTGGACTCAGTTCACAATTCTGGGTGTTATGTATGCAGAGTTTGAATTGATTGGTTGTTCTTGTAAAGTGTTTGGTTAAAAAGTGCGGGAAAACCCTGCACCCTGATTGGCTGAACAGGGCCACGAACCATTCTGATGGGGAAAAGACCACCACAAATCATTGTGATGAACTAGATTCTGGGTCAGATTGCAGTGAGGTGGAGGAAGGAATTTACAGATTCAGAATGGAGCAGAAAAGAAAAGACCTGGGAAGAAAGAGGCAAGATTTCTACTGCAGAGGTTGTGGGGGAAGCCACCCCCGCACTGAATGCAAGTTTCTAGACACCATTTGCCTCCATTGTGAAAAAAGAGGGCACCTAGCAAGAGTCTGCAAATCATCCAGAACCCCACCAAACAGAAGGAAGTTTGCTGCATACAAAGACAAAGAATTCAAGCCAGACAACCTCAGTGAGAAAATGGGGCGCAGCACAGAAGCAAATGGGAAGAATGAAACTCATCAGACAGTAACTATTGGTCATTCATCTTCTTTAAATAACAGAAAAGTGCATGTCAAGGTGCTTATTGAAGGAAGGCCTTGCCAAATGGAAGTGGACTCAGGCTCATACCTATCTATGGTGTCATGGGACACTATTCAAAGACTGTTACCAGATATTCAGAAGACTCACTTCAAGAAGCAGGCATTACCTCTAAGAGACACCAAAGACAGCCAATCAGGGTTTTCCCACTTTTAACCAATGATTTCAAACACTTTACAAGAACAACCAATCAATTCACCTGGTCCAATAAGTGGGGAAAGACTTGTTAAGGATTCCGTCCCCCACTGCCCCCCCTCAGAAATGAAGGGGCATAGACTAGGTTGCAGGCTTTCTCAGTAGTAGCCCCCATATTCGTAAAAACATTTCCAGCACTGTGATTGGCACCTTAGTTTTCATTTAGGAAAGAACTATTTGGGGGGGGTGTCCTCAAATCCTAGATAATTGAGAGTTGTTGTTTAGATTGTACAGTATTGCTTTTAATTGCTGAGATAATCTGGTCGGGTGGAAGGAGTTTGGTTTTTTTGTGGTTTGCTTATGGGCACTGCCCAAGCTTGTCTTATAATTGGGCAGTATAACTTTTGTAATATAAATATAAAAATACAATGCTAAATATAAACATCTGTCATTGTTTCAGAGGCACCAATTATTATATGTTGACTGATCTGCTACAGCATGTAGTAAATTCAACTGTTTGCTTAATCGGAAACATTCCATTAAAGAGATGATAGCCAATAGAATTACTCCAGAGGTATAAGTGTTGAATTATGATATTATGTTTCTGTTTCCAAGGCCAAATGTTTGTTTATTTTTCAAAAATGATGTATCTGTTTGATCTTGGTAATGCTATGTATGTTTTAGTTTGCAGTAGTCATTCTTTACAAGTTTCACATTCAATAAGCATTGCTAGTCATTGCTACTACAGGGATGGAAATCATAAAACTATGATGACACCAGGCTGGAAAAAGCTGCTTTAGAAATTGGTAATCTCTGCCTCCAAGATCACAACACAATTTTAGAGAAAATATAAAATAAACTGCTATTGTTCCCGTTCTGGGCCATGTCTACTAGGCTTCATGTTGCATGATTGGGCTGATGAAAAAAATACAACCTCACTTCAGCACAAATGCCAACTTGTAATCAGGTAGCTGTATCCTCCGTTTCCATGATTATACAAAGAAGCTCTTGGTTACAAAGCCCACTGCTCTTCAGGATGGATGAAAGTGTAATATTTTGGAGACAGGGATGAATGAATTCGTTATATAAATTTTATTACCTAAAGCCAAAGAATGGGGAGCCGGAGGTGGAGATAACAGACATGAAAAGCCCAGAGTCATTAGGAAAAGTAAATATTACTGCTCTAATCTAGGATTTTATCAGTGCAGGCAATTATTCCTATTCTGTAGAAATGGCCCACTGGATATTCAATATATTTTTATTTTCTTGTTATTTTACCTTCCAGCTGCATTTGCTAAAACATAGCAAGCCACCCTTCAGATTCTCTGTAGCCTTTTTTTTTTTTGGACAGCTATTTCAGCAGTGCTGCGCTGCCATCTAGGGACACATATGCATATAATATGCAATCTACATTCTCAGGAGAAAAATAAACCCTTTTGCTGGAAGATAGACTTCCTCCACCTGTAGCTACTCATTAATATTTAAAGATTGGTGTTCAATGAAGATTGCAAAGAGGCCGCAAACTGTTTAGGGAGACAACATTGGATTCCAGCAGTCGGAAATTAAGGATAAGAGAAATGCTTCCAACACAGTATCTAATTATCTTTCAACTCTCAAATGATTAAGGCAGTAATCACATAAAGATAAAGCTACCAAAAGGAGGTAAGTTATTAAGTAAACTCCAGGGAAGAAGCATTTGTTTTCTATCACCATATTTATCTCCCCTGAAAGCCCATATCCTTCTTACTGGCCACCCAAGATAGCAGAATTAATTTTTAAATATGCTTGGAGAACTGAGACTCTCAAATACTCATAATTTTACCTTCTGTAGAATAGGAATTCATCCTTATTCCTCTGTTTAGTTAACCAATAGTTAGCTGTGCTTTTCTATCTGTATAGATTCAAAACAAGGAAGGAAAGGAAATGTATTGAGTACTTAGAGTCGCATGCAAAAAATTAAAATCTTGCTTCTGTTAAAATATTTCCATGAATCCCCAAAGGAATAGGTGCACTTAAAATTTCTCCATGGGCGCAAAATTTAACACAATGTCTTGATACAAATTTGAATGCATACTTACCTGCAGTCAGGGGTGGGATTCTACTGGTTCGTCCCAGTTCGGACAAACCAGTAGCTTTGAAGATCAGCTGGGAGAGAACCAGTTCACTTGGAAGATCAAGGTATTTCCTCCCCCACCCCCATCAGCTATTTTCCAAAGGTCATCTGTGCCGCTCGATTTAGATTAGCTAGAAAGCAGGAAATCATCGGATTTCTTGCTTTCTAGCTAATCTAAATCACGTGGAACAACTGATTCCCCCCTTGCTGTTGTACTGCTTTACCCAGGAGGCTTCCCTGAGGCCCAGAAGGTAAAAATGGGATGTGGGGGAGTGTTGCGGGCCCCCTGTGCCCCGCTTTTGCTCCCAGGAGGCTTCCCTGAGGCCCAGTAGGCAAAACAAAAAACCACACCCACCCAGTCACATGACCACCTGGCCATGCCCACCTAGCCATGCCCACAGAACTGGTAGTTAAAAATTTTGCATCCCACCCCTGCCTGCAGTTATGTATGATTCAAAAAAAAGAAAATGACTATGGCAAGTGCAGAAATTCAGACAAACTTCCAGATGATTCCTTGTTCTTTTTTTCTGTAAACTGCAAACTTGTTGTTAGACTTAAAGACACCCATATTAACCCATAGGCACAGTGCCTAGGGATTGCAAAAATTTGGGGGCTTAAAATAGTTTATGTGAAAACATAAAAAGTAATGATAAAATCAACATTTTACCCAGTAGATGTATTCCTTGACTTATAACAATTTGTTTAGTGATCATTTGACGTTACAGCGCCACTGAAAAGAGGACTTGACTGATTCTCACATGACAGTTGCAGCATCCCTACAGTCACATGATCAAAATTTTGGTGCTTGGCAGTCGGCAAGCATTTACAATGATTCCTGTATCCTGGGCTCATGTGATCATCCTTTGTGATCTTCCAAGATAATTCCCGAAAAGCAAAATCAATGGGGGAAGCTCAATTCATTTAACAATCATGTGATTCACTTAACTGTGAACAACTGTTGCAAAAAAGGTCATAAAAACCAGGTATGACTTACTTAACAACTGCCTTGCTTAGCAATGAAAATTGTGCTCCCAAGTCAAAGGCTACCAATATATCCTAAACTTAAATACATTTAAGTTATTCTTGTTATTTATCATTATGCAGTAAATAACTTAAACTGCTGTGATTTATTGAAGAATAAGTCCAGAGCATATTTTTATATCATCCAGAATACTGTTATAATGAATGCTTATGAAGATGTATGTATTTAAGGTCTATAAGAGTCTTAGTGTAGCTATGGGTCAAAATATGTCTGACTCATTAGCCAGATGAAGACAATACTACACTTAAGCCAGAAGAAGACAATTCCCATGGTGCACAAATAACTCTGACCTTTCTAACTCTTCTAGTTGTAATTGTTGTTCTCTTTACTTTAGATAACAAAAGGATCCTCTAAGCAGCACTCTGAACATTTGGAAATGAAAATAATTCACTCTTATAAAAACAGGAGCAGTCTGTGAAAAAAACTCTAAAGATTTCACTTACAAGTTCAGCTGTAAGAAACACAAAATGGAACTCACATGTAACTGAAGGTGCCAAGGCAAGATCTGGAAGACCAAGAATTATCTTTTGTTAGACTTGCCTGAAAAGTGGTCATATAAGCAAAAATCCACAGACTATTGCAAAGCCATCAACTACTGTATGAAAAAGAAAATTTTAATGAACTTGAAACATTTTGGAAGAAAATTCTTTGGAGTAATGAGGAAAAAATATCAGACAATTTAGGATCATACAGGAGAAAACAAAGGTGACACGTTTGAAAAAAAGAACACCTTTGTATGCTAAATACGGAGATTGCTCTATTATGCTTTACAGTTGTGTGGCAGCAAAGCTGCAAGAAATATTATGTGGATAGAAGAAATAATGGATTCAAATCAATACAACATACCCTAGAAGAAATATCCTGCAGTTCGTGTAGGAATTAAAGCTGAAAGGAGGTATTTTAGCAAGATGATCCAAAACACACTTCCAAAATCAATTCTGAAGTACTTAAAGGAAAGAAAGCTAAAGTTATCAACTGGCCTTCCCAGACACCAGATAGGGATCAGAACCCCCTCTCCAATTTTTTTCACATTGTTTGCTAAATTACAACACAATGCAGAACAGAATGAAAAGGGAGGGATTGTCAGAAAAATACCAAATACTGTTTCAATTTAATATTAATAATTACTACTTATATAGTGCCTTTGACATTTTCAAAATGTATCTAAAGAAGTATTGCAATAGGCCTTACAATGGCTAACCTGAAAGGAGAAACTTGTATTTCTAACACATTGCAGATGGAAAAGAGAAGGAGAAGGATATTGCTTGTGTTTCTGCTTGTTAAAATCTGGTGTTTGATTCATGGCTGGTGCCATATGAACTGGAATTTCTTAGCTCAGTGTTTATCAACCTTGGCATTTTAAGACGGGGGTCTTCAACTTCCAGAATTCCCCAGCTAGCACAAGAATGCTCTTGTATGCATGCCAATGTGTGGATTTCCTTGCTGATTTTAATATTCTGTCACATCACTGGTTGTAAGTTCTTGTAAGAAATTATTCTAAAAACAAAATGGATTTTCCTCTTTTTAGAAGTTATTCCTTTTATGAAAGCAAAAGTTGGACTTTGAAGTAGGATAAGAACAGCACTGATGTTTGAGCACAGGAGAGGACTCTTGAGAATACCATGGTCAGTCAAGAAAACAAACAAATGAATCACCAGACCAATCAACCAACATTGAGACAGAAATGACCAGTCTCAAATTATCTTACTTTGGACATGTTATATGAAGACCTATCTCTATGGAAAAGGCTCTGGTACTGAAAAAGATGGAAGGAAAGAGAATAATTAGCACAAATTGCTGCTTACAATGGGGGTGGTAAGAAGAGCAAAAAGTCCAGGTTAGGGACTAATCACCATGGAGAAAAATCTATGTGGTTGCTAAGGTTCAATTACTTGATGCCATATAATTACATTAAATTAGTGTGTAATTTGAACCTGACAGTAAATAATTTGCTGTTCTGATCAGGAAGCATGAAGCTGGGCAAAGCTTTGACAGGTCATATTAGTATGAGAAAGTTCTGATGATTTTCTAAAGCTTAACTAACCTTGAAAGGTCCAAATAATTGCCAATCTTTACAATGTAAATTCCATTTAATTTTTTTATAAATGCAGTGTTTCCTAAAAGGAAAATTAGATCTGAAAATTGAGCTACTGTAAAATTGAAATTCTTCAATTTTATTCTTGAATCTTAAAAAAAAAAGATTGTTGCTTTATTTAATATTCTATGCTACATGCCATCACACTTCCCCTAGTGCACAACCATAGTTTTGCCTTCCTCAAAGCACACTGGCCACATTTAATATACTTTTAATGCTAGAGGACTTAAACAGGCAATGAACTGCTTGCTGAAGTTTGTAATATATGCATTCAAATTGGTTAGGTGGGAATATACTGCATGATAGGAATTCAGTACAAAATCATTACTTAAACTATATACTCAATTCTTGAGGAACATGCAGAGATGGTTTCTGAATTAGATATAATAGTGAATATGGGACAAATATTTTTTTATTATTTCTTATATTTTGAACAATTCATTTTAGACATGCTATAATCTTGTCCAAAGCTATTACGGATGTGTGTGTGTGTGTGGGTGCTTTTTAAATAGGAATAAGGAACTGCCTTTTCAAAGTATCCAGTGGTTTGAGTGCTATACCAGCAAATCCTTTAATACTCAGATTCATGTATTGTTATATAAAAAGAGCTTTTTAAGTGCTTATACTTGCTCATGTGGAAAGATTGGCACACATCTTAATTTCATCATACTTTCTCTATTACACTGATTAGTCAGTTTCTATCTTTGGCAGTTCTGTGAATCTAATGTACAATATTACCATATGCCCATAAAATTTGTAGCCAATACTTCTCGTGATATATCAGCAATTTTACAGGTGAATTATAAATCTAACCCTAATAGAATTAGGTCAGAATAGTAACATTTATTCGTTTCTGCATGATATGAAAAGAATGTATCAGGGTAAGAGTTGGAAGGAACCTTGTAGGTCTTCTAGTCCAACCCTTTCAGGCAGAAAAACCTATACCATTCCAGACAAATGGTTGTCCAATCTCTTCTTTAAAACTCCCAGTGTTGGAACATATACAACTTCAGGAGGCAAGTCATTCCACCGATTAATTGTTCCGTCAGGAAATTTCTCCTTAGTTCTATGTTGCTTTTCTCCTTGATTAGTCCATCTCTTGCTTATTGTCCTGCCTTCAGATGTTGTGAATAGGTTGACTCCATCTTCTTTATGGCACTATCATGTCACCCTAGTCCTTCTTTTCACTAAGTTTGACATACCCAATTCCAGCAACCATTCTTTGTTTTAGCCTCCAATCCCCTAATCGTCTTTGTTGCTCTTCTCTGTACTCTAGAAAGTCTCAACATCTTTTTTGCATTGTAGCAACCAAACCAGGATTCAGTATTCCAAGTATGGTTGCACCAAGGCAATGTAGAGTGGTATTAACACTTCACTTCATTTCACTTAATTATACCCCTCTATTAATGCAGCCTAGAACTGCATTGGCTTTTTTGGCAGCTGCAGCAAACTGCTAGTTCATATTTAAGTGGTTGTCCACTAGGACTCCAAGATCCCTCTCACAATTACTACTACTGAGTCATGTACTGTCTATACAGTACCTGTTCTTTTGGTTTTTCTTGCCTAAATGTAGAACCTTCACCACTGAATTTCATTGTTAGATAATTCTAGATATGCTACAAGTTCAAGGCAGCCACTTACAAGCCCAGATGTTCAAACATGGAGCACAAGTAATGGAGGCTATGTAATTGTTCAGAAGACTACCTATCTCATAATTAGATCATGACAACCAAAAAGTTAATTGTGTATTCCTTTATTGGATAAGGTATATTACAACAGACAAACATATTACACATGCTGTACAAAATATACATTCTGATTATGTGAGAAAATATAAATAGTTACAAGGAAAGAACAGCTATAAGAAAACATTGATTTGCATTGCCCAGGATATTTACAGCT
Organism: Naja naja; assembly: GCA_009733165.1. Classification (NCBI taxonomy): domain Eukaryota; kingdom Metazoa; phylum Chordata; class Lepidosauria; order Squamata; family Elapidae; genus Naja; species Naja naja. Next base: position 43,210,777 of record CM019150.1, read on the forward strand.
ATTACTTTGGCATTGGAAAATGTATCAGTAATTTTCTTCTCTGCAAACTGCAAAAAAAAAACCTTTTAAAAAGCACACATAAGTGTTTCAAAATTGCCTAAATTCTAATCCCAGACACAATTCCTTATAGATTTTGTTTTCAGATAGGAGAAAGTATTTGCTTGCTAAGGAGTCATCTTCCCAAAATATAGCTTAGAGAAACTATAAAATGTTTAAATTCTTTGCTCTACAATTTAATTTTAGACATCCTTGTACTTATAAATATCCTCAATACTTTATTCATTCCAGATATCCAGTCTGATTGCTGAACCCATTCTAGCCTCAAAGCTGTATGAATTGTTTTACATAAAGATATGCAGGAAGTTCTTGTTTAGCCACTGTTTCAGTTATCATGGTGATGAAAAATAACTTCACAATCCTCACATTTACGAGTTTCTATAAAGAAAAGGAAAGCTGAAGATCATAAGCACAGCCATGGTTTCACTTTGTGACTGCTTAATAGCTGAGTTGCCAGTCCCAGTTGTGGTTTCTAAATGGGAACTTCCTTACATCTAACAAGATTTGGGTTACCAAATTTGTCTCACTACAGTGATGCTTTTGAACTTCCAGTGTGAATAGTAAAATATTGGGATGTGCAATGTGTCATTTACAATCTGGCAGGGAGTATTTACAAAGATATAATGAAGTTCTGGTCTTACATACTTTTCCAGCTTTGGTATATCAGATTCCCACAAGCTGTCTCAATTTCCCATAACCTGTTTTCATCACTTAGTGAAGGAAAATTATCTCAAGTGCTAACTTCACATCATATAAAATAGAAATGCTTTAACTATCTGGTAGGTGTGCATCCTGAAGAAGATGCAAAACCAGCAACAAGAAATTCTAATGCAGAACTTTCTATTGCAGAGGTTTTTTTTAGCACACACCAATTTTTTATTCAGATTACAAAAAACAATTCTTGCTTCCTCTCAGAGACACAAAACATGGTTTTAGTGTAGCCTGACTCTTATCCTTCTCAGCGTACCTATATTTCACCAAAGGTTTTTAACTGGAACCTTTCTCTTATATAATTCTAAAACTCAACACTTAAAATGATAATAAAGTGCCTCTGTTATCAGGTTAACAGAATGCTTATCCATTTCATCACCTTCCTGGCCATTCTGTACATTCAATGTCTCACTTTTTATGCTAAAGTTCAGGTGTGATTCTCACAGACAATAAAGCAGCAAGCATTAAAATTGTAGCTGCAAGCAAGCTGCAATCAAAAGCTACTTTTTTGTGGTTCAGTACTTTGAAGCAAACATCTTAGATAAAAGAAGATGGCTATTTTGTGCCCTAGAAAGTTGAGCTTTATCTACTTGCTGACAATAATCTGCCTTGACTTTTGTATTTTCAGCACTGCTACAGACTTCAGACCAGAGATGCCTGTAAGATTTGGGACACCAATGTTACGAAGAAATAAACAATATGTAAGTTGGCACTTTCCACTGGTCCAAAAATCAAAAGGGCAAACAACTTAATGAGTTCATTCTTTCATAGCTTAGTTACCTGGCTGGCTACTTTTTGTAAGTGGGACAAACCAACTGTGATTCTTAAGTTACAAAGGAATTTTGCACAGGAATTTTATTGCTTCCAGCCAGAAAGTCTGGCCTTATATAATAACAGTCTTAACAAAAACACTAAAATTCCAGTTAGTAAAAAGGGGCCTTTCCCAATTAAATATTACTCATGAGCTTAGTACTTATTATTTCCATTAATGGGGATATAGTCACTGATAGATTCATTTACTAAATAATAAACTAAACAATAAAATAACATACAAATAAAGCAAATAAAACCCAGTACAATATAGCAATAGCACTTAGACTTATAGACCGCTTCACAGTGCTTTACAGCCCTTTCTAGGTAGTTTCCAGAGTCAGCATATTGCCCTCAACAATCTGGGTCCTCATTTTATCAGCCTCAGAAGGATGGAAGGCTAAGTCAACCTTGAGCTAGTGAGAACTGAACTGGTGACAGTCAGCAGAAGTAGCCTGCAGTCTAACCATTGCGCCACTACAACTCAAACACCAAAAGCTCTTCGGAAAAGCTCAGCCTTCAGTTTTTTTTCTAGAAGGCAGCAATGTTGGAAACAAATTAAATGTATTTGCGTCAATAATTTTTCATGCCAACATTTTACTATAGAAGCATACCAAATAGTTTACAAAGCATCTTTTACTGAACTCTGAGAAAAGATACTACATGAAACTCAGAATGCGGCTAATTTGCAAATTAGACTACAATCCTACAATTACTTGAGAGTAAGCCTGCTGCACTTAATGGGACTTAAATTTGAATAAATATGTATGGAACTACATTGACAATTATTTTTCCTACATTTTGTCAGAATACAAATGCTTGCCATAGCTGATAAAGAGTTTATGAGATGTCTTTTAGCTGCAATCCAGAACTCTGAATTATTATAGCAAGAAAAATTAGCAAACAGATTATCTCAAGAATAGCAAAGATTAGCAAGATTATCTCAGTCTAAAAAGGAATCTGTAGACTATTGAGGGTCTATACCCTTTATTTGTTATTTTGACATAATCTTCCTTTACTAGCTGTTTCACTGTTGTATCATAATTGTAGTGTTGTATAACATTTCATCTTGATGTACACGATATATTAGGAAATGTGTAAAAATCCTTCCCAGTCAAAGGTTTCAAAGGTTTCTTCTATACCAGAGGTCTCCAAACTTGGCAACTTTAAGACTTGTGGACTTCAACTCCCAGAATTCCTCAGCCAGCATAGCTATACAGTGTTTCTCAATCTGGCAATGTGTGGACTTCAATTCCCAGAATTCCTCAGCCAACTTTGGGGAGTATGGGGAAGCCAGTATGGCTGGCTGGGGAATCCTAGGAGTTGAAGTTCACATATCTTAAAGTTGCCAAGGTTGAGAAACACTGTTCTTTGACTAACCATTGATGTTCAACTCATTTAATTCTTTACATCTTACACACTCATTGCTTAATTTCTCAACCATGGGTGTAAACAGAGGTAATCACTTTAACGTTTCTAAGCTTGAAAAAAGTAAAATCATTTTAGCATTCATGAAATTTTAAAAATGACTTCACATTAAAATGGTTCAGATACCAACTAATACATCAACTTAACCATCTCTCACATCATACATATCTTATCCTGTATTAAAAACCAGGAGCTGATTCACAAGAAATTCTCCTTATGCACAATCTTCCTTCCATCAATTACTGCCCATACATAAAACTAGAAAGTGGAAGTGCCACCAAAGAATGAAAATCTGCAGTGGCACAGCATTTGATAACTCCAGTCATGGAGTGCAAAAAAAATATGAACCAATTAATTTGTATCATTCTTAGTAAACATTAATTTCTGATTTCTAAAAAAACAAGTCAGAGAAATCAGAATGATGTGGTATTTGGCATAATTTTTTAAAAACTGTACATTTCAGTCCCTCATCTCCATTAGTGTATACAAAATATTTATATTATGTGTATATATTTACATCTGAATACTTCAGACAGAGAAAAAGTAAACAGAGTTTGTGATTGGACAAACTGAGGGGAATTCCTGCTAGTTGTCAGATGGATAAAAAAAATCAAGCAAAAGTTTCATATTGATGAATACCAAGGAATTTTGCTAAGTGGCTCTTTTAAAGTTATTTTTTTCAGCAGGATAGATAATGTATGTGAACCATTCTTGGGAATGTTTCCAAGACAACAGAGACGCTTTTTATCACAATTCCACCACTGTGTTGTATCTTCTTTTTTCCACCATCCATTTAAGACTGAGTTTATGCTACTTATTGGAAAATAGCAGAAGAAAGTGATTTTGCCCTCCAGCATGCAGTCAGTGGTTTGTTCCATTAAGCCTCTGTTGGAAGAATGAAACTTTTTTGCCATGAGTCAAAATATGAGGTAGCAAAAATACTAACAAATGCTTCAAGCTGTTAATGTTTCTTATTTCATTTTTATGTAGCTTCACGATGTTCTTGCATGTCCTGAGTCCTGTTAAAATCAAAGTTGTATTGATGTAATCTATGATGAAGTCTAGGAGGCATAATCTGCTCTGGCTCCTTCTCTGAGATGTCTTCATTTCGCAGAACTTCTGGCACCTCATGGGTCTTAGATGGAGATGAACAATGAGGGTGCAACAATCCCAGATCATTATTGATACCCCATAAAGACTGTTGAAAAAGATCTGTGGAAGGAAAAAGTGTAAACAACCTTAGTGCTAAGATTCTCAACAATCCCCAATTTCAGCTATAACAATACATTTAAATCATGTATTCACTATTTTTCTATGTTTAGGAATAATTCTGTACATTTGATTTAAAAAATATATATATTTTGATTTTAAAAAAATATAGATATATTTTGTAGATATATTCAGATATATCTACAAAAATATAAGATAACCAAAGTGTATTTCAAACTATTAAAGAAACTTATTAAGAAGCACATACATCTAACAATAATTTATAGAACATGGTATCTGGGCTTCAATGTAAGGTAACTGTCAGCCCTGGGGACATTTTCTCCTGGCACCTCCAGGACTGCCAACAGCAGAGATGAGTTGAGCTGTGGGAACGGAATGGGGGAGGTAGAGACAGCTGGGGATTGTCTCCAAAATAATATTCTTTCCTCTGCGAACCAAGGACTTTCCCACCAGGTGCGAGGAGGTGGGATCTGAGACCAACAGACCCTTTGACTGTGACTTGATTGGACCGTGTGATGGACTTTATGGGCAGGGAAAGGAAAACTTTACTTTTAACTAAGGGGAAACCCGAGGGGGGTTTAGAGTCGGGCTTCCCCAGATGTGTCAATATGACATGCCTAATACTTTGAGGAATATGTCTACCTTGGCGTTTTGATTCCATTGGGTGTGTTACTTGGAATCTTGACAGTAACTTTACTAGTCCTTTTTAAGTCAAAAATGCATTTCTTGCAATAAATGCAACAAGGCATATCTGGAAGGTATTGTGTAATTCTCATTCTTATTCATATGAGAGTTTACACTATGGGATAGTCCCAGTTTGAAAACAGGAGTTTAATCTTTCTTAGGGGGGAGGGACAGATCCATGAGCTAATGATATTAATTTCTGATTGATCCAGTCATCAAAATATTGAAATAAAATTTGAGATTGTCTAAAACTATGGAATGGCAACATATTAAATTAAAATAGCTTTTAATTTCCCTATTTGGTCAAAAACACATTAAGATAAATGGTATTTGCAAGAAAGTTCGACAATAATTGGAATATATCAGATTTAAAAATGAATTATTTAAGCCTTATGTTCTTAACATGAAAACAATTCAAAATGTTCGTATTTGCTGATTTGACAAAATGTTTTAAAAGGCCATTGACTTCATTATGTTGGAAAGAAAATTGTAGAGAGGGACACATATGTTTTCCTATTTTGCTTAATATCCATAAGTTTCTTAATATGATTTTACCTTCTTCATTTTTTTCTTTCTGTATCTTTTTTGTTTTTTTATACAGGAAATCAAATAAAAATATACTTCTGGAAATATGAAAACAATGTTTATATAACCTATTTTTTCGGCTTCATAAACAAATTACATTTAGATATATTTTGAATAATGGATCTTGGAAATTAGACATCAACAATAAGAGTGAAATCTAAGAGCCACTTAGAACTACTGTTGCCTTGTGGTTAAGGCAACAAGCTAGAAACTGGGAGACCATGAAGTTGAGTCCCACCTTAAGCATGAAAAGCAGTTGGGTGATTTTAGGCAATAACTCCCTTGGCTAAACCCATCTCACAGGGTTGTTGTAGCGAGGAGGGAGGAGTAAAAGATATGTTCAATGCCTATTGAATAAAAATAATGAAGGCGAGATAAAAATAAATAAAAAATAGAATTCTGAAAAAGGCAGATTCACAATGTATATTTTGCAATGTAGAAATTAAGTATTTCGCAACAGCCAATTCATTATTCAGGTGAAAATGAAATCATTTAAATGTCAACCAAAAAAAAGGGCACTTACCATTGCCACAGGACTGAGAACATGGTTTCCTCTCATGTAGCCTGTCTTGATTGTTAATAAACACCGACCTATCTTGGCCATCTGAAAGGCTATTAATAGTTGTAGTTTCATGCTGAGGGCATCCAGGATAGGGCTCTTTAGACATCTGTACCATTAGGCTGGATAATGATTGATCCAGTGGATCATCCTCAGTGTTGTATGTATAAGGACAATACTCCCTGTTTCTGGAATAGATGTTGGCATTGTCGTAACAATCTGAGCAGATCACCAATGGCTCTGTGCCACCTAATGAAAAATAATAATGGCAAATTGTAATACTCTGACATGATCGCTTCTACTAGGAAAACAAGTGACAAACACTTTACCATCTATGGGAAAATCTTTGAGGATATGGAGTTTTGCAAACAAAAGCCAGAAGAAAGAGAATCATACATTTGGAAGGGACTTTAGAAGTAATTTAGTCCAATAATTCAACCCTTGCTCAGTGCAGGAACGGCTTGTTCATAATGAGCATTTAACGAGTCTAACAGCAGGAGAGTTAGGGAGGGAGAAGAATCCAATTCCGGCATTCTCTCTGTCGTTTGACTTAGAAGGCGGAACTAGCAAGCCCTTGTCAATTTGTTCCAGGCCTTACCCTTCAGGCTTAAGAGATGCTTTCTCCCAGCACTTGGCTTTATAGGTGTTACCGTGTTTCCCCGAAAATAAGACCTACCCCGAAAATAAGACCTACCCCAAAAATAAGACCTACCCTGAAAATAAGACCTAGTGTGTTTTTGGGAGCCAAAAAAAAAAATAAGACAGTGTCTTATTTTCGGGGAAACACGGTATGTGATTTGTTCGTGGTTTCGTACATGAATAAATGTACATTGTTCTACATGAAAATGGTAAGTGTTTTTTTCCATTAAAATATATATATATATATATATATATATATATATATACATATACATACATACATACATACATACATACATACATACATACATATATATATATATATATATATATATAAGACCTACCCCGAAAATAAGACCTAGTGTGTTTTTGGGAGCCAAAAAAAATATAAGACAGTGTCTTATTTTCGGGGAAACACGGTATTAGGAGAGCTTCAATTGGTTAAAAGTAGGATTGGATTTTAGTCCAAGAAAACTGGAAAGCACAACTTGGAAATAAGAGGGGAGAGGAGGGAAGGAATTGTTTCTTTATCTATTCTCTCCCCTTTCATGACTCCAAGGATTGGTTCTGGGTTTGCTGGCTTCCTTGCTGGGCTTGTTCATACAAGTGCATCCAGAAAAATACAAATAATTTTCCATTCTCCGCCTCTTCTCCGAATAAGCCTTCTCTTTCACCAAACAATCCTAGCTTCCTGATTTTAAATCATTTCTATGAGAGTAATTTTTTAAAAAAAGAAAGCACGTATACAAAGAAAAGGAAAAGAAACCAACCAATGGACTCCCTTTTTAAAAAAAGCTTCATTCTTTCACTAGTTCTGCAGTGATGATGAACTGACTGTGGAGGGTAGGGCAAATGATATCTAAGCTGATGCAAGGAGTGCATCAATAAAGATGACATTTTCACACCTGACACCCAGTGGGTCTCTGCCTACCCATGTTGCAAACTCAGAATGTGCTTATACAAGTAGCCTTTGACTAACAACCATTCATTTAGTGACCATCTGAAGTTACAACGGCACTGAAAAAAGTGACATGACTGTTTTTCACACTTACAACCGTTGCAGCATCCCCATGGTCATGTGATCAAACTTTGGATGCTTGGCAACTGGTTCATAGGTATGATGACTGCAGTGTCTCGGGATCCCCTGATCCCCATTTGCAACCTCCTTACAAGCAAAGTCAATGGAGAAGCCAGATTCACTTAACAACCATCTTACTATCTGCAGACAACTGCAGTGAGTCACTTAACACCTGTGGTGAGAAAGGTCACAAAATGGGGGAAAATTCATTTAACGATAGGTAGTCGAGGACTATCAATAGTATGTGCTACATAAGAAATTAATTATGTGTTTAATCTTGCTTTGATCAATTGTAATTCAATTTACATTCTTTGAAAAATCTCAATGATTATAATAAGCATTGGTGGGTCACAGTAAATTGGCTGTGGAAAATAATCTAATTTTTGCCTAAGAATAAGACACATAGGACTTACCATCTGGGCCTTTGTGTAGGTAACTATTGGAGGGAGGCATAAGTTGCTGATTGCTTCCTGCCTCAGAATTACTGTAGCCTTCCTGTGGCTCTGACAAAGTCCCTTGAGAAGATAAGTAGCTAGGAATATCAGGAGGCAAATTTACCTCTTCTAAAAAAGGAGGAAAAAAACCCAATAGTTAACCATTATATTTTCAATATGGCATTAAATCTAGCAACTAGGTATCTATTATTAAGACAGTAACATTCAAGCAGGATATCAAGGAACACAGCCTCATGCTATACAAAGAAAACTTACCTAATATGGTTAGAACAATAAAATTTCATTTTCATTTATTCTTTTGTAATGCTAATTTACTACCATTAAACTATAAACATTTATTAATTTTCACATTTAATTCCACACTATAACACTATTTTTTCTGAAGATATGACAAAATGTAATTTTTGAAAAATGTTATGCAATAAACTCAGTTAAATACCGAAAGCTTATCACAAACAATAGGGATGAATTTGTGCATATTCATTTACAGCTTTCTTAATCTTCAGTATTTTGACTATATATGATCACTTCTAGAGGCTGTACGTAGGATAATCAAAGGCTCTGGCATTACCTCTCTAACAGAGGTTTGATAGTTTATGAAACAGGTATTTCTGGATGTGCAAACAGATTTTGACTAAGCCACTTTAGATGGAATAACTCCTTTTAACCAATTGTCATTCTAACTATGAAATGAGTAAGACTGAATTGTCAGGTTTCCCACCTGTGTTAGTGATGCTATAATCTTCACTTTTTCTTCTCATGTGATAGATAACAATAACCCATACGAGAGAGGTGCCTACGACACAGCAGACCACAACAATGATCACAATCCCAACTGTTGTCCAGCCATCGTCTCCAATTCCAATGCCACTTTGGGAGGAGTCACAATTTGGTGAGGATAATACATATAGATAAATATGGCCACGCACTGTCCCAAGTGTATTAGACATAATGCAAGTATATTTTCCAGCATCCTCTAATCCCGCATCTACAATGATGAGCAGTTGATTGGCAGCCGCAAAGAAATGCCGTTCGGTCACTGCCAGAGGGCCATCATCTTTGGTCCAGTTTAGGCGAGGGGCAGGGCTGCCACTAGCAATGCACTGCAGAACTGCTGTTTCACCTTGAGCAACAGTCCTGTCTTCCAGAGGCCTAACAAATGAAGGTGTTTCTGGAAAAACAAACATGATAACTTAAAATATGTGCAAACACACCAAAATATCTTCACACTAGGGATTCATGGGAAAAATATTTCCATAAATATTTGGAGATTCAATTTGATTTTGGGATTAGACCACATTTAAATTCAACACAAACTAACAGTATTGTTTTTCATTGCCTAAATGTAAGGTCAGCATTTTCTGATACTACACTATGTCGGTATTATTTTATATAAAACTGTCAGGACGGTTAACCATCAATCCTAACATTCCTCCCTTCCAAAAGTGCTGGAGACCTAATACACAATAACTGATTTTAACTTTCTCAGACAGAAAACAGCTTGAGCTTATACCTGTAGAGACAAACCACCTGAAATATATCCAAGTATGAAAATGACTCATGTAGCTTCAAGTCTCCTTACCTAACACAGTCAATGTTACATTTGCTGATATACTTCCAGCCACATTTTGTGCCATACAACTATAAATCCCCATATCTTCAATTTTCACATTTACTATGAAGAAGACATCATCTTCGGGCATCACATGCATGCGCCTTTCACGAGCTGCAGGGAAATCTGTGCCGCCATCTTTTTGCCAGGATATCTGGGGTGGTGGATGGCCTTCTGCAGCACATTCCAATTTAGCCATGGCTCTAGTACGTACTGTCAAATCCATGGGTGTTTTCACAAAAGAAGGCAGCTCTGAATGAAAATGCAATAGAATTAATATGGTAATTTTCCTTATACAGGAATACAGAATACACAAATATCCCGTTGTTAAAAGCTGTGAACATTTTTTTTACTTAGATTTATACCAAACATTTGGAAAACTATCTGGATTTTGGAGGGGTGGATAAAAATTATCCTCAAGTCCACTTTCTGACTCAAAAGATAGTTCCTTGTCCACTAAAAAAACAAAAACAAAAGCAAACCCACAACCATCACAAACTAAGATCCATCAATCTGGCCTTGTTTCAAGATTTAATTTACTCCCAAGTTTTAATAATGATTTGGAGGGGGAAACAAAAAAGCAAAATGATTTTCAGTTTCTCTGAGCACCCCATGTTGTCTTCACTTTTAAAAAATCTTTTCATCTGTTAAGAAAGTAAGTAGTTTCATTACAGTAAACACAATAAAACATCCTCAATCTAGACAACCTTACTGGAATGATTTGATTTAGTACATTAAGAATTAAAGGGCAAAGGTTTTCCATATAACTTACTGGCCTCATCCTTCACATCAGGTGAATGATTTGCCCAAAAGTATTTGGGCACCTGAATGCTGGCATTGCAACGGAACTGGCTGCATTCTACCTCCAGATGGGAGGAAATCTTAAAATAAAAAAGCCAATTCACAGAAATAGGACTGAACCAGCCAAGAAATAAGTTATATGGAAAACATGTATTTCTTAATGTACTAAATCACATCATTCCAGGCATGCCTTGACATTTATCCATGGTGCTTGCATGATTCCTGTTACCACTGTGGTCGTTACCATGGTAGTTGGCACTACTCTACTCCTCCTCCAGCAATTGCACCTGGAAGACTAAGCACCAACTCTTCTGCACAGGGGAGAGACTGCTGCTCTCTTTTTCTTCCACGGTCTCTTTCTAATGCTGCTGCTACCAGTAACTCCTCAGGTTATAGCTCTCCTGACCCTAGTACAGTAGATATACCAGACAGGCAGCTACAGAAACTGTTGTTGCTGCAGTTACCCCAGCCATCTCCACCCATGGAATTGCTGTGGCTGCCTCTTCCTCTTCCTCAGCTTGGTCTTTTTGGGAGCATTGAGCCAAGAAGCAAGCTGGCTGTTGTCTAATTTAGTTAACACACCAGGTTAAACTGTAACATGGCTTATTTGTTTTGGACTTAGCATGTTATGTAAACTCATCTGTCATGGCTTTCCCCCTAAACCACAGTTAAAAATCCTTACTATTTATATTGATTTTTGTTTTCCTCTTTTTAAAAAAATGAAAAAAAATGCTCCTTATGCCTAGTCTCTATGAAAAGTTCCATAACTTTCTTAGCACCAGCTAATTTCTTTTACCTACTATTTTAGGGAGGAACTGAGAAGGGAAAGACTGTTGGCACACATTTGGAAGCTAAACAAACTTTGCAAATCTTTTTTTTTTCTGATGAGAAGTGATCTGTTGGGGTTGTATTACATACCCGTGAAACTATAGTCAAAGGTTATGTAAACACATATTTCTTTCTCTTAGGCGTTTCTTCTTTCCACACAGCACTACCTGGGAAAAGCGAGATCACTTTTGCCAGAGATCTAAATTGCTTACTTGCAACGGACTATTGGAATTACACGAAAGATAAAGGCTCTCAATCCCTCTTTTGTACAGATTAATTTCAAGGATTTTCTTCTTCTTAAAACAAAGCAAAACAAAACCCCACTTCTGCATACCATTGATAGTCAACTTGGCCTTGTTGGAATAATTGGACCCAAAGTGATTGAAGATGATACACTGGTATTTTCCTTCATCAGTAAAGTTCACACTGAAAACATGCAGGATAGAAGTATATTCCAGGATTTCACCATCTTGTTGTTGGTACCTGACATAATTTTCTATATCTGCATCATATAATATTTCACTGTCCTTTCTCCAGGCAGCAGATATAGGCAAATCACTGCTGCTCACGGCCTTGCAAGTCAGGGTAACATTGGCTCCTCTAAGCGCAACTGTAGTCTCAGGATGCGTTCTAATCTGTGGCTTGGGAAAGTCATCTATGAAAAACAAATAAAAATTAATTACTGATATAAGTTTTAATGTAATTCATCAGAAGTGAGTAGGTGGGTATGAAGCTTTGAAACTGGATAGATATGTGGAACATATCATCATTACACTACAATGATAACAAGAGATATATTATAAGACAACTCAGGCACCTTCTGAAGGTCTCTCATTTCTCATCATATGTTCAAAGGGTTTAAAAACACTTTTTAGTCCATATTTGTCAGGGAAAGATCTTGCGGCATTAATTTGAATCTTTTTTACTGCTCCAGCTTTAATTCATTAAGAATCTGAATAAACTATTTTGAAAAATCCATATTGTCCTTGGCAATATCAACACATGCTTATTTTCCATTTGCAAGGAAAATATGTAGACAATTATTTAAAAGCTGTTAGAAGGAACAAACATGGAGACAAGAGCCTGGCTGCTGAAAAATGCCCATCTTCAAAAAATGTAAAAGCTAACACTATACTGTACGTTGCTAATGTAAAATAAAACCTGCCATAAAAACTTTAGCCAAAAAGTTGCACGTAGCCCACTAAGATTCTTCTGTAGTTCCCAGAGCTTCGTTATAATTAATGTGAGCAAGAAATTGGGCACGTTTAAATGTTTAAGTCCTACAGATTTTTAAAATATTCATTTCATTCATTAGAAAAATGTTTTTCAATCTTGGCAATTTTAAAAGATTCTGTAATTCTGAGAATCGAAGTTCACACTTCTTACAGTTGCCATGTTTGAAAAACACTGCCTTAGAGCCTCCATTTCACCCTCAAGTTGACTTTTAGAGACCTCAATATTCCATGCAAGGCCAGGCATGATTCATAAACCACTAAAAAACATTAGTATTGCTTTCAAAAGAAAGAGAATTCCAAAGTATTAAGGCCACTGTACTTATCATTTTTCTCTATCATTTAAGCTTTCCCGTAAAATCCAGGTTCACTTATTTGAAGATCTGGCTCTAGTGAAGTTTGTTTATTGAACAAACTAGAAAAAAATGTTCTAGACAACTTCTGAAATCTGAGTTTAGGGTTTTTAACCAACAATTGGGCTAGGCATATATGTACTTAACATATACCCCAAAAATCATGATTATTCTCCAGAATATTTGATGGTAAGTTAGTGAAGTAGAATATTTGATGGGTAAGTTAGTGAAGTTATATCTTTCTTCCTAATACATACATGCAACCATTTTTCAGGATTGTAGGTTCATCATAAAATGACATTTTCTTTTTAAAAAAGGGTAGGAGAACACAAACCACAAAGAAGGTCTTCAGTGTTCACACTGAGAATGCTCCTTCCAGCTAGCCATTCAGGATGAGCACAAACGACACTGACAGTGTCCTGCAAACGGCTGTGGAAAAGCCAGTGTGGGAGCCATTTCAACTGGCAGTCACACAACAAGCTGCTAGTGTTCAACAACCTGAAAACATAAGGCACAAGGAAAAATGCTATAAGCTGGAAAGCAAAGAAATAACAGCTCACTTATAGTTACAGGGCATGATTCTTTTCTCTGCTTATTCCTGTTAAAAACTTCATTAACATTTCAGTATTATATGCTTAATTTTCCTAAAATGTATCGTAGATGTAATACCTTTAATATTTTACATTCCTATCAACCAACTCACATTATCTAAGAGGTAATATCTAATGAGAGAGAATTGTTCCTAAATATAATCAGTATCTAATGTTATTTATGGTAAGAATGTTACTCGAAATAGTAAATCATTACAAGAATAAATAACTGGATAAAGCAACCTGCACTAACTTCAAGAGGATATGAAGAAACTGTCAACTCCATGAAGAAAGTAAACCGTCTTATTAAAGCTATATTTATATCAGATTTTTAAAAGTAAACACAATAGCAATACATAGCAAAGTGTGATTCCATATTTTTCTGCAAATGCATAAACTGCAGTTTATGAAGACTGAATATTGACTATAGCCTTTAAGCTGAATGCTCTATAGCAGGGGTGTCAAACTGATGGCTTGCGGGCCGGATGCGTCACTCATAGGCGATGCTTCTGTGAAGGAAAAAATGTTGCGATACATCACATAACGGCAACATTATGTGCGAAGTTTGACACCCATGCACCAGAGCATAGCACTGGTTTGAAATACTAAAATATACTATGATGTCATTTGATTTAGCATATCATGTGAACCAAGACACTATGTCTTGGCTTAAAAAACATCATCCAACAAAGTAAGAGAGACAGTTCTGAATATATACCATGTATATTCCTTCTTAAACACAACTTTGTATATAGCTGGTAATACAATACATTGGATCCTTTGATGTCTATATGTCTTTACGTTTTTATTTTTCATTAGTCATTACAGATGTTGTCTGAAATGTTTAATGCAGTCTGCATTTTACTTCTCAGTATTTGTATATATTGCCTAACTTAAGAAAAGTTTTGCCTCTGAAGTAAGGATTCACTTTGTCACAGGGAAGACAATTCAAAAGTAGTTTAACTAATCAAATGATTGCTTTAATCAGAAAAAAAATCCATATCAATTAAAAAGTATGTTACAAATACAAGTTCTTTTCAGTACAAATAATTTATTAATATTGAGTGAGTTTAACATTTTTCAAGATTAGATACTTACAATTCTTTAAGAAGAGGCTGGGAAAAACCACCTTCTTCAATAGATACTATATCATTGTTGGTTAGATCTCTATAAAATTAAACAAGAACCATGTATTCATGAATTTGTTTCATGATTCAATTTTAAAAACTGGGATATATTTTACAGAAAAACAGATTGCTCTCCCCCCCAACAGTATAAGATATACTTACAGATATTCAAGGGCCTGAAGATCAGAAAGTGCTTTCTTTGTAATTGACTTAATTTGGTTTCCTTGAAGAATCCTTTAAAAAAATAGCCAAAATATATTTATACCAAAGTAAGACAAATGTTCATTGGTGCAAAAAAAAATTCAAGGCCTTTGATAACTTATGTTCTCTGCCTTTTGTAGCAAGGTAACTAAGATAATCAATTATCACCAAAATAAACAAAGTGAAAAATAAACAAAGTGAAAAGTATATGAATTCTAATTTATTTTAATAAAAAATAATTTGCAAAAATACATGCAACATTTTATGCAGACCACAAGATGGTGCCAATCTGCTACAATTAGCAAGTTGTGACAGGATGTAGAAAAGCGATTGCTACATTAAATTTTATCTCAGAAGTTGGTAAAGAAAGAAGGGAATAGGAAGCGTAAGGTTGCATAGCATACCCAACCTGTACAGAGACAATGAATCTTATGTAATACCACACACAGAAAAAAAAGATTAAAACTCTTTAACAGTTTTTATTTCAACTTGTTAGGTATTCCTTAGAGACAAAGAGATTACTGAGGCTGAAATCCTCTATTTGTTCTCGCATTTTTTAAGCTTCTTGTAGATTCTAACCTTTAATTGGAGACTCAGGAGAAGCATATTCGTTTTCTCCTTTTCCTAACTTGGCATCAGTTTCTGCTTTTGTTGTAAAAGAACCAAAACTTTTCTTTTTCCAATTGAGAGGAGGGGAGGGGACTCAGAGCAGATATTGCTCTTTTGTGACTGCATATAAAGTATATGGCTGATTTTAAGAAAATACTTAATAAAGCAGCAAATCCCAACAAGGAGGAACTCCTCTTCAAAATATATTCTTACTAGATAGCATCTATATAATACGACTTATGATAATTGATTCTCATCTATCAATGAAGCTGCACTAAAACTCTCTTCCTTTATAATGCGAGGGTCAAAAGAAGAACAATCAGTATACATAAGGCTACAAAAGTTTTATTTAAAAAAAAGCCCCTTAGTCTTGCTATAAATTTCCTTGGGCAGACCTCTATAGCTTTCTGATTATGTCGTCAATCCATAAGTTACAAATAAAGCCCTGTCTTCTTGAAGGCATAGGTTTTTAGGATACTATTTTTAATAAACTGAGTTGAAAATCTTTTCGTATCACATTCATAAGACCTGACATGCTCAACTATTCTTTTTTAATATTCTAATATCAGACCTAAGTTTTAAATGATGTGAAAGGTTCCTAAAAATATCAATAAAACTGTTTCATACTCTGAAGGTTTCACTTTTAAATCAATCAATTCTACAACTTTTAAAACTTACAGTTTATTAAGTCTCTCAAGACCTGTAAATGCTTCATTTGCATCTTCTATGGCCCAGGAGATCTCATTATTCCGTAGATCTCTAAAAATATAAATACACATTCAAAATAAATATTTGACAAACAAAGCAAAGCAAAGCAAAACTAATTCTTCTAACCCAATTATTCTTCTCCCTTTCAGCCTTTGTCATTTTTAAGGTTCAGTTTTGCAATAAAAAAATCTTCATATGTTCACATTTCTAGTTAGTATAAATGCTGGCCTCATGAGATATAATTTGGTTTAAAAAATATGACTGGAAGAATTAATACATGAACATAGCCCCAATGGGAAAGTGGAATTATGGAAAATCACTAGAGCTGAAGCCAGGCAGCACTGTTACTCCAGCTGAACACTATCTATTAGTCTTTAATGGCTTTGGTATGTCATTTACCACCGACTGCTGAGCCTCTTCAACTGAATTAATGTTGTACCATTGTTGTAAATGATTTTGTGTTAATGAAGCAAGAAGCTTATAACATTAGCATAGTAAGAGATGAGATACAGGTTGAGTGAAGAATTGCTAGCCAGAATAAAACAGATTTTCAGAGAGACATGTGGGTGGTTTTATTCCCAAATTCTGTTATATGCCAATGTAACTTCTGCTTATTCCTTTGTGCTCTGCATCCTTCTGAACTATAGAACAGAAGGCTGTTAAAACCAATTCAGTGAACTCCTAAGAGGAAAAGAGGATGCTTAGCTGAAATCTAATAATCTTAGTAGTGCTAAGGACAAGTCGTAAATTTATAACAACTTTCACTTTCATCTCAGTTTAGTGAATTCAGAAACTTAGCCAATAGTTTATCAATGACAACAAAAAAATCAACACAACTTTTTAAAATATACTATTTCTCTCATTTGGTACAGGTGTTCCTCAATAAATGACCACAATTGAGCCCAAGATTTATGTTCCTAAGTGAGAAACTTGTTAAGTCTGGCCCCTGACCTCTGCACCTTCCGCCATGATCTGAAGACCTGGTTGTTTATCCAATCCGGGTTGTGATTTTTTTGGGGTGGGACGGTTTTATTGGATGAATTTGTAATTGTATTGGGGCTTATTTAGTTTAATCTGTTTTTAATTATTTATTGTTATTGTTGTTTTTATTTGTGAGCCTCCCCGAATCTTCAGAGATGGGGCGGCATAGAAGTCCCATTAATAAATAAATAAATGACTTTTGTCCCACTGTACAACTTTTCTTGCCACATTTGTTAAGTGAATCTAGTTATTCCATTGACTTTGCTTGTCAGAAGGTTGCAAAAGGTAATCATGACCCTGCAACACTGCAACAGTCATAAATGTGAGTCAGCTAACAAACATCCAAATGTAAATCACATGACCATGGGGACGCTGCAACAGTCATAAGTGTGAAAAATTGTCATATGTCACTTTTTTCAGTGCCACTGTAACTTCGAACGATCACTAAGAGAACTGTTGTAAGTCAAGGACTACCTATATAATGTTCCAACATTTTGCACTATCAAACTAACCTCCCTGATGTTGTACTCATGCTGAAAAATGAGAGAATATTTAAGATGTTTATTATTGTCAGGAATTGATAACCAATTCCTTAATGAAAGCAGTTTCACATTAAACCTCTCCCCTACCCCTGATATAACAGAAAGCTTATATAGCAAAATAAATGTTATGCTGCACTTTGATTTACAATTATGCAACATATATTCTATATTCCAGCCTGAAACCAGGGCAGTAAGTTAGTTTACACTGCAAAGCCACTGACACAGGAAAAGATCTATTAAAGGACAATTTTCCCGGCTGTTGAAGTTGACACATTCCAACTAGAATGTGTAACTAGAACAAGTTCTTTTGAGTAGGCCCTTACTGGGTGGGCCTTTACATTTACATTTCATGCTCAGTTAGGCACAAATACTTGGAGCCCTGTTAATCACTCGCAGACCATTTTCTGTAAACATCCAATGACCCTGAACCAAAAAACGAGCCTGTCAGCAGCTTGATGTGTCTCAAGATTCCAGCAAAATTCACTAATTAATCTGCTGTTCTTTTGTTTTATGCTACTCCAAGTTTAAAATATTAGCTTTAACTAATCCCTTTAAAAGGCTGCATTGAATTTAAAACAGTGTGACTGATTATGCAAGTTTTCTGAAGGCTGTTAACTATTTGGGCAACAGATTATTCTCCTTTCTTTCCCAATGATACTTAATGATACCTAGGAGTGACAAGACAGCTCCATCGCTTTCTATTTTCTCATGCTATGTTTTAGTTATTTGCCCTGAGAAAACCTGTTACCCCAACTCATTTACACTTTGTTGTGCAGTTTCCATTTCTATACCTAAGAATATACTCTTTCCAAGTACTTCTTTTAAAATGTTTCTAGGGATAATAATATGAAGGTTAACCATGTTCCTTATGCTTTATACATTCAAAAGAATTTCAATTAGAATTTCAATTAATTCAATTAATTCAAAAGAATTAATCCACATACCCCCAGTTATTTTTTCTCAAATGGTTTTTTATTGCTTCTTTTCTTTCTGATGCAAAAACAACACAGTCGATTTTAAATGGTTCCAAGAGATGAAAAACACTCTCTGGAAAACATTTTCATCTGGCAATAAAAACCATTTGAGAAAAATAACTGGGGGTATGTGGATTAATGGTGAAGAAAAGACAAAAAGCCTTGAGCAGATTTCAGTGAAAAAATTTGAAAGATTGTGTCTCCTATTCTTTTGAAAACTGATGCTTGTATTAGTAGAGCTTACCAGAGAAATGAGTAATGCTTAATTTCCAGAAAAAGAAATGCTGGAAATTCCTGAGGGACAATACCATTTTCACAATCAACCTTTCTCTACTGATCTTTATGAAGGCCAGGTTGCTCTTCAGTGTACTGAAAGGGAAAAGTATTCTGCATATGTTCAGATGCTATGTTTGTGAATAATATATATTTGTATCTATCTGCACTTCAGCCTCCTATCCTAGCACAGAAAGAACTCAGCCTGGAAAAAAAGGCTTGCTTAGTAGTTCTTCATGAAGACAGATGGTTTGGTAAAGTAGCACCTATCAATGATTCCATAAGAATTACTCAGTGTTACATTATACACAAGATCTATGTAAATGCTGAATCCTTTAAAAAAGCACCTAGAAGTACTGAAAATAATAAACCTGAGCAATACTGCTCAGCTCTTTGATATAATAAACCTGTCACATTTTACCTTTTGAAATGCATATAAATAATCTAAGGCCAACTGTCAGAAAGGGGACCCTTTGTGTTTTTAATACCATAAGCATTACCATCACCTTTTGATGAGAGTGCTTAAGTTTTATTCCTGCTAACTTCCTTCTGATAAATGTTAAGTTTCCCTCCAAATTATATACACTTACAAAGTCTGTAGATATGAGAGTCCTTTAAAAACCCCATCAGCAATATAACTGAGTCTATTGTCACTCAAATTTAATTTTTCCAATACATTCACTCCAATAAAAGCAAAGTCATCTAGGCGAGTCAGTTGATTGTATGACAGATCTCTGAAATGAAAGGCACAATAAAGAGAAAGATGTAAGTAACAAGATTGCTGAAATGTTGTGATACCACTAATCAATTTAATTTGAAAAGACAGATCCATTTTCATAAGGTATATTAAGAAACTTTACCAACTGAGATAGCAATTTATTCCACTAAATTTACCTCAATAAAAAAACATGTAAGTACTTACAGTTCAGAAAGACTTTGGCAGAATTCCCATGCATCAGGTCCAATCCTGTTAATGGCATTCTGACTGACATGGAGCTTTTGGAGTGCCTTTAAGCCATATAGCCATCCCTTATTTACTTCTGTCAGATTATTCTGTTCCAACTCTCTGCAGAATCAAAAGAAAATGTTACATATGTTTTAAAGCATGTATTTAAATGCATATCATATATAGCAATTTGCTAGTAGAAATGCAAAGCTGTTGTTAAATATTATTGTACCTACAGGTCCTCAACACTGAAGCCAAGACAATTTAGAAGTCAAAGAAAGGAAACCTTTTAGTAGAAACCAAAAGGCAATGAATTCAACATTCATTAATTTTTTACTGTTATTATAATTGTTATCTGCCACTGTTTTCTGAAAACTTTATAAAGTGTACTATGGAATATTTAAAAACCTATTAAAATTATGATGAAATATACTGTTCAAACAAACTGGTAAACCAATACATCTATCAGTAAACTTAATCAGCCCTTTCAACTAATGAAATCTAAGATTTTTAATGAAGAGGTTATATAGTATACTCACAATTCTTCCATATTATTTAGTCCAAAAAAGGCACCATCCATCAGATTATTAATTCCATTGCGTTGCATTTTTAATGATTTCAATGAGTCCAAGCCTTGGAAAGTAAGGCTTTCTATTACTTTAATTCGGTTTCTTTTAAGTTCCCTAAAAATAACATTTTAAGTATCAGGTAACTCTCTATAATCAACAAATATAACTTTTTCCATGCTTGCTATTCTAATAAAACATTACAAAGATGTTGATGTAATACAGAGAATATAATTTAGCCATCAAAAAGACAAAAACTGAACTACAAAACTAAGTGGTCAAAGCCATACCTAGTACTAACATATATTCAAATATATAAATCCTCAGATGACCAATATTTCCATCCTGAACAAAGAGTTTAGATGGTACACTTTCTACCAGCACTTCAACGGAAGACTAAAAAAATATTTCCTCATATTAACCATTATTTTAATATCATCCCATTATCTTAATGCATGCTATGGCTATATTTAACTTATTATACCAATATATAAGTATTTGGTTTGAAATTGAAATCTGTTATTTAAAGAGTAATATATTCATAATATATGAACTTTATTCCAACAAAAGAATGAAATCTAGGGTCTAGAAGGCATCATCTTCAGGTAGTCTCAACTTACAACCAGTTACACCAGATCTCCCTCGAGATACTTAAGAGTTGGTTATGAGTTGGTTCTAGTGGTCACATGACTGCATTTCAGGTGCTTGGCAACTGGCCTGCATTTATGGCTATCTGTAGCACCTCACTGTTACATGCCGATGTTTTATGATGGTTTTGCCAAAAAACAGTATTTACTTTTGCCAAAAACCTGCCCATAGTGAACCATTGGTTTGCTTAATGAGCTAATCAGGTCAGTCATGTGGATGACCTGATTTATGACCATCACTACTTATGAGCACATATTATGATCATATGTCAAGGACTATCTGTAATTCAATCCCTGCTTGGAATTCAGAATCCTGGAATGTTGGGAAGTATTAGTGCTTTAGATTCCTGCACTGAGCAGGGGATTCAGTAGTATAAATGACCCACCACTTGAAATTTATCCAATATTCTTATTAACTTATTTTATTAGACACATACATTTAAAAATCAAATACTTCTCTGGCATGAATTTATGACATTCGTTAACATGCTCCATACATGAGCTTCAAACTGACAATGTATAATCACTTACAAGAACTGCACATAAGGTAGCTTCAAAGTCTTCGGTGGAATCATGCTTATTTTGTTTCTGTTCAGTTTTAGAACTATTAAGGAATTGGACAGGTTATCAAAACAGCCTGCTTCCAGAGTAGTTATTCTATTGTTGCTCAAATTCCTATAAACCAGAGTTTTAGAAAGGCAGGTGTTAAATTCTGAAGGAATAATTTAACAAGAAACCAAAGGTATCTATTGTATTTTGATTTTGAATTGAACTTTACTTTCATAAAGCTTAGTGTGCTGTTTCACTGACTGTTAGAATTGCATACAATTAAGCAATTATCTTATATTCACAGTTTGCTAGCGTTATTATCCTTGTAGAGTTGGTATTTCCCACTTCACTCAGCAGCCTACTATTTTAAGCAACCTAGACAATCACGTAAGAGAATCTGAAACATACTACAACTTTGAAAGATGGAGACTGAGACAAACATTCCTTTTTCAACCTGTCCACATTCAGGCATTGCACTAAACTACAGTTACTATTAATTACAATTCTTGGTCCAGACATATATGTTGCAATTAACTAAAAATGAAAACTTTTGAACTGTCTTTCAGAACTGTCTTGCAGAATAAACCAAGAATGTATAAACCTGCAAGGATATTACACTCATGCACTGTCTCACTAAGCTACAGTTTAGCATGCTTTAATATTATAGGGAATATTAATATTCCCTATAGTGAAGATAAGCTTGAGATTATTAAAGTCTATCTGTATATCCTATTTCCAATCTCCAATTATGGTTAATAAATTAACATTAAAAGTTTCTACTATTCCAGCAACTGATATTTTGAGGGATACTACCTCTTAATCTGGGAATCCACCTGTATATCCATCCCTCTGTTCAGCAATTCCTGAATCTGTTGTGTGACTCTACTCTACACAGCATGCCTAATTTCATTAGTACCATTGTGAAGTTTGTATTATTTCATTAATATTATCATGACTTCATAAAAATGGCAGAGAGACAGAATATATGTTATTCGATACACAGACATCAATTAACAACCCTTGCACTCTTTTTATATGAAGGGAAAAAATTGAGGACAGATATACGAATTGCAAAATAAACTACTTTCAATGCCTCATGCTAAGTATCCCCATCTACTTACAGGTACTTCAGCTGCATATGTGGGAATGAAGAAACTTTGATTTCTGTGATGAAGTTGGAGCTGAGGTCAAGGTTCTCCAGGGAGAAATAAGGCTGCAGCTGTTCAGATACAATCTCCTGAATTGAATTATGCACTCTAAAACATAAACAAGCACCTTAGAAGGCATACTTATATCATCTCTGAAATTTCAGCTCCTTAAAAAAATACAGATTTAATCTTGTAGATTAAATGTGAATCCACAATAATATTTAGAAGCTACTTATTTTGATATAAACTGTTTTAAGCCAAATCTTATCCTTTTAGTGTACAAACCTAGATGAGGTTACTTAAAAGTATCAAGGATGGTCCTAGAATGGATTTTTTATCCAAACAGCTGTTGCTTGCCAGTATCATCTGATGAACATTTTCACTTATTTAAATTCTGATATTGCTCTTGTTCTTAATTGCTCTTTCATGGTACCACTAGATATTAATTACATATTTTTTTCAATTTTTTTCAATTTACTTTTCAAACATCCCCCATTTTTATTTTCATTTTCATTTGACTATCTAACCATTTTATTTTCTACACTGCTAACTTTAAAAATCTGTGAATATTACTTACAGTGATAGTAGTGTGATATTAGAAGTTAGTTCACCAAAGTAGGGAATGCCACTTAGTTCATTGTGATTCATCTTCCTGAAAGAAATATTCATTTAGTAGACTCAAAAAGAAGTCAAATCAACAAAAATATTAGTAATATTCTTGTTCTTATGTGCATTTAAATAAAAGTTAGAAACTTTCTCAGAAGTGAACTTCATAAAAAGCAAAATAACTGAAAACATTTTATTATTTGAACCCAGTCATTTGGCAAAATAGAAAATTTTACAAACAAGTATGGCCTAGAACAGAAGTCTCACTATGCTGAAGTGATACTTCAGAAGAACACTGATATTCTCAGTGAAATACTATGTCAAGGATTATTGGAACAATACATTCATAAGAGCTTCAAAAGTAAATTGAGTTATTATTTGAGTTAAGTCAACAGAATTGAAAGATTGAGTTTAAAAATAAACCAGATCAAGCCACAGACTTCAGAACAAAGTTGTATATTCTGAATCTTTTCGGCTTTGCGGACTGGCAGAGGGGTGGGAGAGGGGATGGTTCCATATGCGTGGCAGACAAGCTTGCATGTATCTCCATTTGCGTGAGTGGTGGGCGCGCTCATCCACTGCTTGCACAAATGGAGCACATGCACTAGCCCGCTGCTCGCACGAGTGGGGATGTACACACATGCCCTGGCCCACCACTTCTGTGGCCCAGTTCCAAAAGGCTCAATGTCTAGTAGTGGGCTGCCACTCAGGAGTTGAGGACTCCTGTTCTAAACCCCACCTCGTCCTCCTTCCTAGTCACATAATCCAGAATTATTAAAGGCTCAGAAATGATTGCAGAAGCCATAATTTGAATGGCTTGTTTTCTTTCTCCATTGCATTTGCAAACTAAACTGAGGGTATTTAAGGCAGTTCAGTATTAATATGCCACTATACCACAGCTCCTATCACAGTGGTGGCTAAACTTTTGGGGCTCCTGTGCCAAAAATTGTATGTGTGCTTGCGCTCGCATGCCAGCACCCAGAAGGCAATGCATGTGCCCCCCCATTCACCCTGTGCATGCGCGCACAATCCCCCCCACTGCCCCCTTACCTGCACTGTGCCTCCCAGCTGATTTTCAGCCCGTTTGAGGCCTTTTTCAGCCTCCCAGAGGCTTGAGGAAAACTTTTGCAGCCTTTACAGGCCGAAAAATGGGCCTGTTTCGTCACTTCCGGTATTTCTGGAAATACAGGAAGTGACGAAACAGGCCTATTTTTCAGCCTGCAAAGGCTTTCCTCAAGTCTCTGTGAGGTAAGTTTGCCTGCAGCTCACGTGCTGGCACAAATGGCTCTGTGTGCCACCTGTGGCACGCATGCCATAGGTTCGCTATCATGGTCCTATCATATTTAATCCTTTTTTCCTTCCCTTAAAATTCTTTCAGTGACAATCCCACTATTAGAAGCCTTTTTAATTTTTTCTGCTCAATCTGTCATACTTAAATATGTCACTTGACATATTACAACTACTAATGCCATATCACTTAGTTTATTACACTACAGCTATAGTAACTCACACTTCTTGCAGCATTTGACCCGATGAATCAATGCTCCAATTAGAGGATGCCAGATCGTTATGACTCAAATCTCTGCAAGCAAAAGAGAAAGTTATAACATTAAATAGCTCAATATAAAATTCACCTCACCAAATCCTGAAACCATGTTTATTTCTAACTTTTCTAGTTGAATATAGAAAAATATCACAAGAGAATAGACTGAATTTACAGGGGAAACTGCTGCCTGACAAAGGTACTAATCAAATTCTATTATCTGAAATGGGCAAAATTGATATTCTACTGTGTCGGGCCCAAAACCAAGAATGACACATGGTAATTCTTTCAAGCTGTGTTCTTTATTGTTTTACTCCCATAGACATAATCCTGTCAGACTAAAGACTCTACTATCTGCATCTATAAGACACTCTGTGAACTACAGATAGTCCTCTACTTATGACCACAATTGAGCCCAAAATTTCTTTTAAGTGAAACATTTAGGTGAGTTTTGCACCATTTTATGACTTTTCTTGTTAAGTGATTCGCTGCAGTTGATCAGTTAGTAACCTGGTTGTTAAGTGAATCTGGCTTCCCCACTGACTTTGCTTGTCAAAAGGTTGCAAAAAGGTCATCACATGACCTTGGGACACAGCAGTGGTCATAAGTATGAATCAGTTGTCAAGCACCTGAATTTTGATCACATGATCATGAGGATGCTACAAAGGTTGTAACTGAAAAAATGTCACTTTTTTCTGTGCCATTGTAACTTTGAACAGTCACTAAATGAAATCAAGGACTACCTGTGTTAAGGAGGTGTAGGACCACATGATATCTGGGCTGAGTTGCCTGGTACTTCTCTGGAATGTACCCCTCCCTCCTGGGGATTCATCTCCTCACTACATTCCATCATCAACAGCCAACTAAATCGTCTACATGTTCATATTTGTTTAGTTCAGCAATGGTTTTTATTTTTAATGGAACAATATTTATGAATTAGTTCATTACAAAGATACTTCACTGATAAAACCATGTTGGGATTTTTTAAAATTGACAATATTTAAAATTAACAGCACATCCAACAATGGGAAAACAAAATCTAGGAGACAATCCAAATATTTCCTGATATGATGAAGTTGTGACAGACTTACATTCTTTAGCGTATGACTCAGCATTAATTTCAAAACACTGTTTCTGATGAAATGTCAGACTAAATATCAGAACCAGTCTTGGTTTGAAGATTACCATGCATACTCCATAAAAACACACTTAAATATATGTCCAACTATTTCAGAACAAAATCTGAAGGCTTACATAAAAAGGGCAACTAAAGTGTTCTATCATATAATGTTCCTGAACCCACAGCATTTATAACTCTCCGCTACTATAATCCTGTTGATCCCAGGAAACATAATACTTTAAACTGTTACTAATCAGTTATTAGAACATATTAACATTTGCTGGTGCTTCAAAAATTCAAAAACATAAAAATATCAAGCAAAGACTGTTATAACCCTAACCCTAACCTTTGCTCATATGCAGACTTAAAACACCAAAATAAGCAGACTAAAAGCACCTGGGAACTCCATACATTATAGCTTTTCTTCTGATCAATTATGCACCAACAAGCTGTTGTCTGCTGTTAGCGATGAAACTGTCCCTAATTGGTCTTTCAGATCTTCTACCAGTGCCTTTCAATTACAGGAGTGTATAAAGAATGGCAATGAAAAGAACAGTGAATGCCATGGATTAAGACAAAATAAAGGCTCATATCATCCCTAGAGTAGGGAAGCAGAAGAACTATCCAAGTTACCCAGGATCTTGCCCTTCCTGAGACCATCGTCTGTGAACTGTCTTAAATATCACATTTCAATTCTTACTATGTTACAGAGCCCCTGGTTATGACATTGAACATATAAACAAGTTAAATTCACTACTAACATGGGCAACATCCTGCCCACACGCTTTCATCTTTCTTGGTGACCTCAATCTACCTCATATTAACTGGACGCTAAATGAATGTAAAACTGAACCCATACATACCTTCTACAATGCTGTAACAAATCTGGGACTGGAACAACTAGTAGCCAACAATACTAGACTTAACAACTGCCTCAACCTCATCTTCTGCAATAGTCTGAATTCAATTTACGGAATACGAATTAAAGAACCCTTTTCCAACAGTGACCACAACATGATTGACTTTTGTCTCAACATACATCCACACAAAAATCATGATGGGATCCCCAATTATAACGTCAAAAAAGGCAACTATGATCTTATAGACAACGATCTCTCATCTCTTGATTGGCAACTTCTATTCACTAGATGCAATACTGTTGAAGACCATTACAACACATTTTTACTTGAACTCAAAAGAATCATCAAACTACATGTACCAATAACAACTCCCAAAACCAGAAAAAAACAAACTACCCGTAACAATAAGGAAGCTTCAATCCAAAAAGAAATCACTTTGGCGGAAAAACAAATCTGGTCACGTTGCCAACTTCAAAAGCTGATACAAAAATTTATGCCACCAGATAAAGACTGAATGCACCAGATATCACGTTAAACAAGAGGAAAACCTTCTACGCACCAATTCCACCCGCACTTTCTACAATTTTGTAACCAACAAACTAAAAGACTCAAGGTCTATCCCACCCCTGAAAGGACCTAATGGTAAAGACTGCATCGATGACACCATTAAAGCCAACCTCTTTAACACATTCTTTGACTCAGTATTTGAAAATAGCAATGGATCATGCCCAGTATTTCCTAGTCGAACCACAGACAATTACAATGATCTAATACATATCGATTTTATAGAAGACAATGTTGAAAAAGAACTAAGCAAACTAAAACCATCTCTATCTATTGGACCGGACGGAATATTTTTCTACTTCTTAAAAAAGCTATCTACTGCCATAGCCGAACATCTAAGCATAATCTTTGAAAAAATCTTTTAGGACCAGCTCCTTGCCAAACCTATGGTCACAAGCCATGGTCACCCCCATCTTCAAAAAAGGAGACCCCAGCCTAGTTGAAAATTATAGACCAATCTCTTTATGCTGCGTCACCTGTAAAATCATGGAATCAATTATTAACCAATCCATTATCCTCCACTTAGAGACAAACAACCTACTCTCTAATAAACAATTTGGTTTCAGAAAAAAACTATCCTGTAATCTGCAACTCAAAAACATATGGACTACCCAACTCAATCAGGGCAAAGCAATAGACGCAATTTACATAGACTTCTGTAAAGCCTTTGATTCAGTGGTACAGGACAAACTACTCCTAAAACTAAAATCTTATGGTATCTCTGGACACCTGCATAACTGGATAGAGGCCTTCCTGTCAAACAGGCAACAAATGGTCAAAATTGGGAGTGTCCTATCAAATTCTGTACTTGTCAACAGCAGTGTCCCCAAGGCAATGTTCTAGGACCAACTCTTTTCATACTCTACATAAATGACCTCTGTGATCATATTAAGAGCAACTGTGTTCTCTTCGCCAATGATGTAAAGCTATTCAACACCACCGACAATACCGCTACCCTTCAAAAAGACCTCAACTATGTATCAGAATGGTCAAACAAATGGCAACTTCAAATCTCAACAAATAAATGCTCTGTCTTACATATTGGAAAAAAAGAAAATCAGAAAATAAAATAGAAGCTGAATAGTCAAGACCTTGTTGATGATCCAAACTCTGTCAAGGACCTTGGAGTACTCATCTCTAATGATTTAAGTGCTAGAGCCCACCGTAACTACATAGCCAAAAGGCATTAAGAGCTGTTAACCTAATCCTACATAGCTTTTTCTCTGGTAATATCACACTACTAACTAGGGCAACTACTTTAAGATCTGCGGACTTCAACTCCCAGAATTCCTGAACCAGCATGGCTGGCTTAGGAGTTCTGGAAGTTGAAGTCTACAGATCATAAAGGGGCCATAGTTGCCCACCGCTGAACTAGAGCATACAAAACTTTTGCTAGACCAATACTTGAATACAGCTCATCAGTCTGGAACCCGCATTACATATCTGATATGAATACAGTTGAGAAAGTCCAGAAATATTTCACAAGAAGAGTTCTCCACTCCTCTACTTGTTGCAGAATACCTTATGCCACCAGACTTGAAATTCTAGACCTAGAAAACCTAGAACTTCATGCCTTCAGTCCAATCTAAGTATAGTACATAAAATTATACATTGCAATGTCCTACCTGTCAATGAATACTTCAGCTTCAATAATAACAATTCAAGAGCACACAATAGATACAAACTCAAGGTAAACCGCACCTAACTTGATTGCAGGAAATACGACTTCAGTAACAGAGTGATCAATGTCTGGAATACTCTACCTGACTCTGTGGTTTCTTCCCCAAACCCCAAAAACTTTAACCTTAAACTGTCTACTATTGACTTCACCTGTTTCGTAAGAGGTCTGTAGGGGAGTGCATAAGCGCACCAATGTGCCTACCGTCCCTGTCCTATTGTTTCTTTTATTTTTTTATTTTTCTTATATGTATCCATTTCATGTATTCATAACTATGTTTATACTTATACCTGTTATCTTATAATTGCTTGACATATAAATAAATCTATCTATCTATCTATCTATCTATCTATCTATCTATCTATCTATCTATCTATCTATCTAGTTGCTAGCAAATCTGGCTATCACAGGTTCTTTTATCTATACCAAAGTCAGTGAACTCCAAAACCCAAGAAAGCCTATACAACCGCACAGGTTTAGGCAACAAAAGCACTCAAAATCTAGTACCAATTGCTCAGTGCTCCACTTTTTCCTGCTTCTGCTACACCTCCAACACCTTCTTATGAGTCCTATTGCCGGAAAATTGTATCCTTTTTATCTGCTTTAGGTTGCTTTACAAACATCCTCCTATCTTTCCTACACCCCAACACTATTACACCTTGTTGCTTCTCTGCTCAGATTTTTTAGACAACTGTTGCTGTGCTGAGTGTGGGAGGGGCCTTACAGGGTCAGGGCAACAGCAGCAGAGGGGCTAGCCATTTGGAGGCAGTCTGTCCTCTCACTGGCTTAATTTCTAATAGCCCCTTAAACAAATGTTTGTTATTCTGATCTGCCTCCAATGATAATTTGGATTTCTTTTCAAAGAACTCCTGTTTTTTAAAAAAAACCAGCCATTCAACCACTTTATCAATTAGTTCCCCGTCTATTTAACCTTGCTAAATTTACTTTTTTCTTTTCTGGTTCATCCTCTGCATTGCATGCCCATAAGTATGCAAATTTCTAATTCCTCATTACCTCAAGGGAATACTTAATCTTTATTTGTCCCACTATTAGTTCTTCCTGCATTCCATTAAACTGTATCCATCTCCAGATTCATAATTTGAATTTATTTTATTTTTCCTCTTTCTCAATGTCAAATTTTCATAGCTGCATATTAGTACTGGAAAGACAATTGCTTTAAGTATTCTACTTCATGATTTTGTGTTAATTTGTCACTGTCCTCTTAATTTTGGATAACAAAGTGGTATCAGTTATTTATCTCAATTTATTGATCCTTTAATCTGTAATTCTGATTTAAGATGCCTCCTCTTCCAGTAATAACATATTTAGAATATATTCAATATATAATTTAAACAGATATGTCGACAATATAAATCCCACTCATTCCCATTCCTATTCTGAAATATTCTGTGTCTATGGTTTCTGTTCTTATAGTAGCTTCCTATTCATGATGTTACTTAAAAGACTAATAACTATTTTGGAACACCCATTAGAGTTAAAATATTTTAAATTTTGGGAGGATGATCGAATGCAGGGGTCTCCAATCCCCCCCCAGTCCATGGCCCATTCAGAACCAGGCTGTGGAAATGGTGGGGAAGCGCAGTGTGCACACACATGTGTAAAGCTGCATTTGTAAAAGTGGTGCTCATATGCAAAACCATCCTCTTCCCTCCCCCCCACACCACTGCCACCATCTCTGCCAGCCAATTGAGCCAGAAAGGCTGGGGACACTGGTCTAATGGAAAGCAAAATGTTCCTGGAGGAGTGGCAACTGCACTGAGACAAAGTGGTGGCCAGATAATGAATGCTGATCAGCAGATTCTCTCTGGAGAAGGAGAGACTGGAAGATTGTCCATTTGCACTCCAGGCAGTTGCTCCTTGTGAGGAGGATTGTGGGTTTGTGTTCCACTAAGTTGAATGGCTGGATTCAAGGGTTTTTAATCGTGTCCATAATGCAATGCAGCTTATATTGGATGTAAGGTTTGCAAATGCTTCACTTTATTAACTGTTATCAGATATAATCAATTTAAAGTTAAAAAGAGATCTTCCAACTGGCAGGATAAAGTAAAACCTCTTGGTAAGTCAACTGTCTTTCTAGGTCAAAAAAGGTGAAAGAAATGTTTTAAAACAGTGGTCCCCAACCTTTCTTGCTCAGCAGACCAGTAAGGGGAGGGAAGGGAGAAGAGTTTTATGAATGCTTCCATAGCCCGGTTTCCAAGTTTTAAAGGTTTTTGAACTATTACTAAAAAACTATTGAAAAAAGCATTAAGGGGTAAAGGGAGCAATAATTTTGAAAGATTTTTGGCAAAAGTGCTTTTGAAAACATTAGAACTAAATACACAGATGGACCAGACTTTTGTGCAAATGTTGTTTGTTTGATGTTAAAGAAGTCAGATAATTTGTGGATTTTACAAAATAAAAAGAGAAAGATAATTTGAAACAGACTTTACGACTATCATAGTATCACATGAGATTAAGTATTAAGGACATAGAAAGGTAAAACAGAAAAAAAAGGTGAGCAGACTTTTTATTTTTTTCCCTTGTACTTGAGGCACTTTCACTTTTGGATTACAGTATTAGAATAGCCATCACCAGGAAAATAGCAAAAGCAGAAGAAAGAGAGAATTAGTAGAGCAATCTACAGAAAGCGGATTACTCTAGAGATGTTGCAGAAAATATTTGAAGAATATGTCAATAAGATACCTGAATGCTAATTTGGCAATTTCTGAAGAAAGAATCAAAGGTTTAGAA
Source organism: Naja naja (assembly GCA_009733165.1). NCBI lineage: Eukaryota > Metazoa > Chordata > Lepidosauria > Squamata > Elapidae > Naja > Naja naja. The sequence continues at coordinate 43,242,822 of CM019150.1, forward strand.
AGATGAAAATAAAGTAGTAAAGGAACTATAATACTCTCCTGAAATCCTTTCTTTAAATCTTCATTGTGTGAGGTGGGGTGAGAGAAGTGTCAGGTAGAGAGAGATGCCCTACAGAAATTGCTTTTCTCTGGAATGCTTTAATAAGCCTTACTGTTACTTTTCACACTTGTAGTATCTTTCCTGATGTTCTCAGAACGTACCATAAACATTGATGTTTACATTGCACTTTCCTGTTACCTAATTCCATGGGACCAAAACTGTTGTCAGGAAGGCTCACCCAAAAGCAAAAACAGAATTTAGAGGTAGAAATAACAGGCTGGGCTGATCTCCTGGGCGGGGGGTGTTAAATTTTAAACAGTATACTGGGGTTTTAACTTAAGTTAGACTTGTGATTATTTAATATTGTTTTAAATTAATTTATTGTTGTGTTTTGGTTTTAATTGTGAGCCGCCCCGAGTCTTCGGAGATGGGGCGGCATACAAGTCTAAATAATAAATAAATAATAAATAAATAAATAAAAAGCATACTGTCTAGGAAATACAGTCAGTCATAGGGCTCCCTGCTTGGAAACAGGTAGATAACAAAGGCAAAACAGAAAAAAAGTAGACAGGTAGACAGAGAAGAGGTAATGTAATCTCTTAGCACCCTTTCCTCTGAAATGCTTTGATAAGATATTAGATTGACCTACTGTTACTTTTCACACTTGTGGCATCCTTCCTGATGTTATCAACATATACCATAAATATTGGTGTTTATATTGTAGTCCTGTTATCTAATTCTAGATGCTTAAGGGCAAACATCTGGTTCTGCTGAATGTTTCCATTCTAGAGCCACAGCACTGGGAGTTATAAATTTACACTACTGCTACTAAAACACAATTCTATATGCTTAATATGATTCAGAAGCTCTATTCCACCATCATACTAATAAACTCTTTCATTTTCAAATGAGAATACATTGAATGGTTCTAATCATATTGGAATTTTTTTTTACAAAAGTAGCTGCACTCACAGAATGATTACTCATTATTTAGTGTACAGAAATGAAAAGGATAGTATCTTGTAATATGAAGACATTAAGAAACAAATTGATAATCCTAATCTGTCTGATATGTTTCCCCTTCCTTGCCAACCTTCCACACATATCAGAGTTTCAAACCATCATGTCAGGGCAAGCATAAAAATTCCTGATCAGTTCATACTGAGATTAAAAACAAATTAACGTTTTGTAAACTTTCTGTTCTTTAGTTAAGCCAAGTATGTCAATTTCAGTTTGTGATACAAATTTGGCAAGTTATAGATAAATTGCCATGGCAACCATTCTGACAGTCATGGTAGAAAAATAGGAACTATCGGAGCAAGAGAGAATCATTTAAATCTGTAACATTTAATTCTGTATCTTTAAACCTACACAGAATACTGTTACCTTTATGAAAGTAGCTAAATCTCAACAATATAGGTAGTCCTTGATTTACAACTCTAATTGAGTCCAGAATTATGGCCATAACTTGCATTACATGACTGGATCTGTTTTTTATGACATTTCTTGCAGTGGTCATTAAGCAAAGACCACCATCATGAACACTGCAGTCATTAAGCACATCCATTTTTCCCAACAGGCATTTTTTGGTCACGAACTGGAAAGAAATGTTGGAAACTAATTTTAAAAAGTCACAAATCATAGTCACATGATAGTGAGATGCTGCAAACAGCCGTAAAGGTGAACCAGCTGTAAAGGTGAACTGTCATAACTACAGAAACTGTCATAAGTAGTTTTAAGTGAGTCCATTATAACTTTGGTCATTAAACAACCAGTTACAAGTTGAAGACTAACTGTATACAATTTGGAAATTTTGATATAGAATAAATGAAGCAAAGAAATAAGGATTTGGCCAAAAGGGAATAAGTAACACTACCCAGTTACAAATATATTTAATTATATCAAGCCATTGGAAAGTGAAATTTGAAACTCCCTAATGGAACTCAAAAACAGTTCACAAGAGATACTTTAATTTTAATAGTACTTTGGAAACAAAAGGATAACACATATTTTGATTTATTAATATTTCACTGACCAAACATATTTCCAATTTCCAATAAATTGCTAAGAATACCATTAGATTTTTCTTAAATTTTCTAATGTTAGTAGATTATTTGCAGGGGGAACTAAAACCTTTACTGAGCATTTCCATGCATTCTAGTCTTCAGGGATTCAAATGTAGAAAGCAATGACTTATTAAAATATCAATATCATGTAGTTGTAAATAATTCAGAGGAAATATGAAAAATCATAGTGCATTCTTAAATAAGTTAACCTGACACTTGAAAAGTGTGCATTATCTTTCTTCCCTTGATAATCAAAACAAAGATGAACAGAAATGGCTGATTTTAAAATCTTATGTTAGCATGCTTGGAGTTCTAATTACATGTTAATGGTTTCACTAAAGACTTTTTTAGAAGCTTTTTACATGAATGTACTGTCAAACGTTACATTTGCTGCAGCAACAGGTTTTGATTTTTATATATCTTTATTGATTATACCATTTAGTTATCATTGAAGCTTTACTTTTATTACAGTCATGCCAAACACAGACCACACTATCAGAGAACTAGAGACATCTCTGAAAATTTAAACTTGATCATTTCCTTTTGTAAGCAATCTCTACATCTAGATTAATCAACATACAGTAAATTCTCTTGATGTCAAAAGTCTCCTCTTTCAAAGTCAGACTAACACAAGTAGGTTTCTAACGTAACATAGTGAGCAAAGTATTTTGCCTGATGCCTGTTATTAGATCATTATTTCCAGATTCAACAGAAATGCCTTTTTAATAGCATTGTTCCAAGGCAGCAGTTGCTATCACTGCCACAGAGATGTTATCTGTTGATGGACTTTTGCAATAATCTTATTAAGAAGCAGTTTGCACAACAGACAAGCCTCAAAAGCCTACTACACGGCATTTATTACTTAGGTGTTGGTTTATTATATATATATATATATATATATATGCAATGCACTAGCCCCAGTCATGACGAAGGTGCACCCATTTGATGATCTTCCTGTGGCATTGGCTCTGCCTCCCACCTGGACACTGGACCAGACGGTTGCCAGGGGTGCAGTGGATTATCCCAAGGCATGCTGAGAAACTGCTTTCAGGTAAGCCAACGCCTATTCTCCAGCATGCCTTTAGGATAATCCACACATATGCGACATACCAAAGCTGGCAGTCCCTAGAGAAGAAGTCTGGTCCTGTGTACTCCCATCTGTATGCACTTGCTGTAGCACTCTTCTGCCAAAGGCCACTTCTGCTGAGGCGTATGTGTCCAGTCTGTAGTGCCTTACAAATGGAGACGGGGAGGACCATGTAGCCGCCCTACAGATGTCCTCAAGTAAGGCCACTTTCCATTTGGTTCTAGCATGTTTGCCACTGTCATAGCCACAGCAGACGACGTGAAGTGATGTTGGAGGCCAGCGCCACCATCAGACGTCCTGATGCATTCTGATTTCCTCAGGGAGAATCCTAGCCTGTAATTGGTGGAACCAGAGAAGGGATGTCCTAGTGAAAATGAGGTGCTGCTTTAACTGCAAATCGGGCTTCCGACCCGGTTTCAGCACAGAAACGGCATTGGTCACGCTGATGGATGATCTCTGGAGGGCGCGGGACAGGGGCTTTTCCTCTGCCCTGGTCCTATTAGACATCTCAGCGGCTTTCGATACCATCGACCATGGTATCCTTTTGCGCCTGGGGCTGGGAGTGGGGGGCACTGTTCTTCAGTGGTTCACCTACTTCTCGGGGCGGTCGCAATCGGTGCTGGCAGGGGGGCAGAGGTCGACCCCAAGGGTGCTCTCTTGTGAGGTCCCTCAGGGGTCGGTCCTCTCCCCTCTTTTATTTAACATCTACATGAAGCCGCTGGGTGAGATCATCTGTGGTTTTGGGGTAAGATTCCATCAGTACGCAGATGACACCCAGCTGTACATCTCCACCCCGAACCAGATCAGTGATGCCCTCGCCCTGATGACCCGGTGTTTGGATGCGGTACGGATTTGGATGAGGGAACATGCTTCACTCAACCCGCCAAGACTGAGTGGTTGGGCATACCGCATCTCGCCCAGTCAGGAATATCCATCTTTGGCCATAGGGGAGAGGTGTTGCCCCTGTGGATAGGGCGGAATCTGGGGTCCTCCTGGATGTACGGCTCCAGTTGGAGGAGCAGGTGGGGGCCGTTGCCAGGGGGCCTTTGCCCAGCTCCGCCTTGTTCGTCAGCTTCTCCCATTTCTGGACCGAGATGCCCTGCGCAGTCACTCATGCCCTTGTTACCTCTAGACTTCGACTACTGCAATGCTCTCTATTTAGGACTGCCTTTGCATACCATCTGGAGACTCCAGCTGGTGCAGAATGCAGCGGCGCGGGTGGTGATGGGAGTTTCCCGATTCTCCCATATTACCCCCTCCTCGCGCCTGCATTGGTTGCCAGTTGTGCTCCGGGTGAGATTCAAGGTTCTGGTTTTAACATACAAAGTCCTTCACGACATGGGTCCTCAATATTTAAGGGAGCGACTCCTGCCAATATCGAGTGCCAACCGCCCTGTGCGAGCACATAGGCAAGGACTCCTTGGGGTCCCGTCGGCAAGCCAATGTCAGCTGGCGGTCCCCCGGCAATGAGCCTATTCTGTCACGGCCCCTGACCTCTGGAACCAACTGACCCTGGGACTCCGCCTGGCCCCTGACCTCCGCACCTTCTGCCACGACTTGGAAGACCTGGTTGTTTGACCAATCCGGGCTGTGACCCCTCCCTGTGGGGGTAGGGGTTTTTAAAATATCTTAATTATTGTTATTTTATTCTTGTAATTTTTGGGCTTGCGTGGTTTAATCTTTTTTTAATTATTTATTGTTGTGGTCTTAGTTGTGAGCTGCCCCGAGTCTTCAGAGATGGGGCGGCATACAAGTCCAATAAATAAATAAACAAACAAACAAACAAACAAACAAACTGCCCAGGCGTTGGCCTGGTGTGATCTGCAGAAATTTTGTTCCGCCTTTTTGTCCTCAGTCTTAAGGGCCTCTGCTATGTCACCTGATATTGCAGAAGGAGAGACCAAGGGCGCCAAAGGTTCATCCAGAGGGGGAAGTTGTATTTTATCATTACCCCCCGGAGTGGGGAAGGATCCTAGTTGTGCCCATTGCCTTTGAACTACGTCCAAAAATAACTTGGGACAAGGGATCACCTGTTGGAGAATTGTAGGTTCAGAAAAAACCCTGCTGTTATGCCCCTGCATGTCTAATGAAGCAGTTGGGATAGTGGACGGAGGATCTATTTGGGCAGTGGTCCTAGCCTTGTGGAGGAGGGATTTAAAAAGCCCCAGACTAAATAGACCTGTGAACGGGGGTGGATCAGGTGATAGGTCCTCATCTTCTGAGAACCCGTTCTCCCTGAACTTCTCCTCCATCCCAGATGCCCTGCTTCTGATAGAGTGGGCTGGAGAAGCCTCCCTCTGGTGCCTGGAGGAACCCATGGTATTGCACTGGCTGCAATAGCTGAGGATCAGATCTTAGGAAGAAGAATGGCTCTTCCCCTCAGAGTGGAAGCTACCCCTTGAGAAATGGCCTGAGCAATAAGGGCCTTAAGATCCTCTGATAATTCTGGGGCCATTCTATCTGCTGAGTGCATCCCCGCTGTAGTTGAGTAAAAGTGGCCTCATGTGTTCCAGTCCTGTCTCTGATCTGCAATTCTGCAGGACTAGGAAGCATGCAATCAAAAGGAAATCTCTGAGTCTGGATTTCCTCAGGAGGAGGGATAAATTCCTGCTCCCTATCTCCCTCTGGTGACCAAGCCCCGGAAGCTGCAAGCAAGTCCTGTGCTTATGGCTATTGAGGGAAGGGACTAATAGGCCTTGCCTGGGGGAAGGGGGAATACCTCTCCTGGTATGCTTGCTTCTGAGCTCTGGAGAACTGCTTTTCCAATGCTCTTTGCCTTCTTTCTTCTGCTCTTGTGGGCTTTCTGGAATAAAGAGCCTTTGTCTTTATCTTGTTAGCAGCCTCTTTACTTGCAGATCTGGCTTTCCTGGGACTCTGCTAGGATCGTTTAGCACTTGTGGGCTCCATGCTGCCTTTGTCAGTCATGCTGCTATTGCCCAGATTGCTAGGAGGAGAGCTCTCTCAATTCTCCAATCCTGCTGCTCCAAATGAAATTCAAGGCCTGGAAGCCTTCCCTGGGCTGTGGCAGTGGCGGCCCTACCAGTATCCTGGATAGCCTGCACAACTCAACATGCAGCCAAAATGGCTGCCACCGGCCCCAAAATTCAGCTGGAGATCGCAAAAACGAAAGCGGCTGCTCTAGAGCTACCTGGTTAAGCCTGGGAGTGCAACAACATGCTGGGGGTGATTGCGACTTCAGTGCCCCCTCCAGGGGTGGGGGATCGTTTTGGGGCTTCCCATTGATTGCCTGGGTTGTTAGGCCTTCAATTGGTAGTTCAGGGGGCCGCAAAAAAATGGAGCACTCAGGAGTTCCAATTGCTGTTTTACGATGTTTTGGATACTTGAGGGAAGTTTGTAAAACTTTGGCAGAATCCACACTTTAAACTGTTGCTTTCTGCTGAAATTGTTGGAGCCAACCTTTGCCATGTCTCTATAGGGCCAAGACTAAGTCATGACTGGGGCTGGGGGCTTCCTGACCCGACAGGAAGAGGCATGGCAAAGATTGATGACTCAGTCTCTGGGCAGAAAGGCAGATTCAACCCATATGTGTGGATTATCCCAAAGGCATGCTGGAGAATGAAACCATGTTTTGTTAATCTCAATAACAGTCTTCTAAATCATTTGAATTATTGGAAAAAGATGCAACAGTTCATTTACTGGTAAACCAGAATCCAGGACTTTAGCATCCTTTGTCATTTGAATTCCATATTTCTTTTGTTCTTCACAGATATACCATAAGTTAATACTCTATAAATCAGCAGTAAAATCTAATTTACACCAGAATTTTCAGTACCAAACACTATGATTCTTCTAAAACTGTATTTTTGTTTGTTTCTGAACCTTTGTGCAATTTAATGTAAATGTAAAACAATATTCTTTGTGGGAATGTGAATTTGGAAGTTATCCTACTTGTAATAGCCACTGAAAACTTGAAAGCCATTTTGGATTAAATTAAGTATGAACAAGAGGTGTTCCATTTCCAGTTATAACACTTATCATTTCAAATCCCGAACAGCTTGAGACATTTTTCAAATCCCTAATGACATTTTCAGCTCATCAACAACCATGAAATGTCCACAGCTCATTCTTGGTACACAAGAGTTGTAAATAGTGTTATTAGAAACAAATGAAATGCACAACGTTAAGTGTTATAATCATGGTACGCTTTGTTATTCGTAAGAGTCAGTGCATGAGGTGGGTGGCTACATAAATGTGATAAATAAAAAATGAAAATGGTTTTAAATAAAGAATTACTAAATAGGAATTACTTAGACACATTGTTCTGATAGGAATCTGCTCTTTAGACCAGGCTTTTGCAACTAGGATTTCACAATAAATATCTAGAGGTTCCATGAAATCATGACTGAAAAAAAACCCCTCTTTTTAACTTTGTGTGCCACAAAATGCTAATGCTCACAGTGGTAGAAATATTTATGCACCATGATTCGACTGCCAGCTACTGCTTTGCTGTTGTAAATATAAAATATGGATTGTGTAGACTAGATGCGAATAGTACTTTGAATTGGGGAAAGAGAGGATTCTCAATCCTGAGAACATAAAATTATTTCAAGGATTCCATCAAGGTAAAAAGGTTGAGAAAGGCTGCTTTAGCTATTGGACATTACTAACCCCGGTGTTGTCTTTGTTATTTTGTCCGCTATCTGGCTTGTTATTTTAATGAACTAGAAAGTTTACCATGAAGGCTTAAAAAAAACCCAAAATAGTACTTAATATCACTGACATATTTTTTTCTACAAAATTTAACCCCACCCAGATTGATTTTTTACTTTTTAATTCTCTAATTAAGCAAAATTTCCTTACGTGGTTGTTATATTTCAAAGCATGTTGGCAAGGAAAGTATTAGTTTGGCAATGATGAAATAATTCATCTTAATTGCTTTATCATTTCCATTAACAGCATATAAACAAAGTGTGATATTTGTTTTCGTACTCCAGCTGCTACACCCCCCCTCCGACCCCCAAACTAAGCAAACTGACACACGCTATAAACACATAACCAGACCTCAAACTCGGAGCCAAACCAAGGCCCAGAATGTCACATCACAGCCTTCCACCCAGGATACTACATCATGGAACTCAGGAGATTACAACACAAAACCTCAGGAGGTTGCAACACAGACAACGACCCAGGAGATAACAGCACAAGACCCAGGATGTCACAATAAAACTCAGAAGGTCATCACACAGCCCACTACCCAGGTAGCTAAAACACAAAAGGCTGACTGACACACAGCCACTACCTCAGCCACACAGGCTCTTACAAAAAAGCCATCCAATCAGCAAACACCAATTCCATCAACCAATCAAGAAGCGACAACACAGCCAAAAACACAGCCAACCAACCCGCTTACAGCACAGCCAGCACACCACACCTCCCCTCCAGTATTTATAAAGAGAAGGCAGCTCAGATCACACTTTGCTGGCAGAAGCACAAAGCCGAAGACACCAGCCTGAAGATGGCGAGTGGGATCTCGCTGAAACGTCGCCAAGGTATTCTCAATCTTACACGGGACAAGACCCGAATACACCAAGACCTACAAAGTGTGATATGTTTATACACAAACTATTAATTTTTAAGTTTCCAGATGTAACATGAAAACTATTTTGGATAAAAACAAAGACTGTTGCTAGCCTAGAAGTGGAGAAATTGGAGACTAAGGATTGTCATGTAAGTTTATTGTACCTTTACCTTTAGTGTATGTTTTGTCTTCTTTTTCCCAAATGCAAAATGTACCTATGGAAGAAGCTGAAATCAACAAGACATAAGTGTATTTTTACTGTTACATTATCAACAAACTATACTGCAAGGTGAGAACTTTGTGGTTATTTGAGTATGCAGTGTTTTCATTTTTTTGTCAAAAGCATTTAATTTTTAAAATAATCCCATTTTTTCTGCACTGTAAGTGAAGGTAAAGGTTCCCCTCGCACATACGTGCTAGTCATTTCCAGCTGTAGGGGGCAGTGCTCATCTCCATTACAAAGCCAAAGACCCAGTGCTGTCCAAAGAAGTCTCCATGGTCACGTGGCCGACATGACCAAACGCCAAAGGCGCACGTAATGCTGCTCCTTTCCCACCAAAGTGTTCCCTATTTTTCTATTTGCATTTTTACATGTTTTCGAACTGCTAGGTTGGCAGAAGCTGGGACAAGTAACGGGAGCTCACCCCGTTATGCAGTGCTAGGGATTTGAACCACCAGACTGCCAACCTTTCTGATCGACAAGCTCAGCGTCTTAGCCACTGAGCCACCGTATCCCATCTAAACTGCACTGTAGGTCTTACTAAAAACTCAATATCTCCCAATATAACGTGTGATTCCATGAACAATGGAGAATCCAACACATATACACATACACACAATCCTATTTAGGTCATAAAAGTGGCAAAATTAGGACAAGTTCAATGTTTCCATTGTTCACTCACATCTCCAAGAACAAAGGAATTGCAACAAACCCTTGTTAAAACCTTTCTGATGTGTGCAACCTATGAAACTTTTAAAAACCATATTAACATCATAGAAAATTAATTTCAAATAATTTAAAGAAACCCTCAACTGGTTTATCAGAACAGGATTTTCCAGTTTAATATGTCAAAGGTTGTGTATATAATTAATATCCATTTCATTAATTTCCTGTAAAAAGATTAAGTTATATGAATCCTTTAACTACTGTGGAATGGCAGAAACAATAATAGCATCTGGTCTAACTAGATTGATTCCATGTAATCTAACTTGAATAAACTGCCAAGAATCCCTCTGCAATAAAACACATTTTTAAAATCTGCAACTCCTCCTTAAAAGGATTCTTCAGAACATAGTTGATCCACATAACAATATTAAGAGAACCCCAGTTTACCTAAAGCATCAACATTTCTACAAATCACTTTTATATCTGTGACCCAATATTTTCCATATATTGGTAATTTACAAATTGGAACTGCTGTCATAAAAGTTGTGAGGATTCTATGAACTATTTATTTAAATAAAATGCTTTTTGATAAGGATTTTAAAAAAATCATCTGCATGTAACCCCATCATATAAAACACACTGTACTGATTATGAAAGAATGAGTCAGCCAGTTTGATTACATTATAAAGGCAGGGTATAATTTGCAAGAAGAAAATACAATTGATTTTAAAGGGCACTGGTATTTCTGATGTCAGATTTGTGCCCATTTATTAAATCAAATAGAAATTAGCAGTTTATTCAACACAAATCTAACATTAAATCTGACATTAAAATGGTATTATGAAAAAAAAAAAACTGAAAAACATTTCCAACTCCCAGGACATCTTTCTGCAGTCCTTACAGCAATTATTTGAATAAGGAAAGGAATTAGCAAGAATAATTTGAATAATAGTGAACAAGAATCCATTAGGCTTAATATAACACCAGGCAAATTAAACAGAGGTCAAGATTCCTAACTAAATATCAACACAGAATAAATGTAGTAAATATTAGTATAACCAATACAACATATTGATCAGTACAATACTACTTTGTTAATAGTGACCAATTTTGTTTTCTCTTTATTTTCCTTTGTCTTTCTCACATGGTATTTACCAAATCTGATTTACTTTGGCACTTTTTCAAGTATGCTTAGAATGTAACCCCAATTTGGCATTATTTAAGAACCCAGGTTTTTCACTGTTTATCTCTGAATTTAATTTACGAACAAGAAGCACCAGTTTGAATGCAAATCCAGAAAAGGCAGCAAGGACAATCATGCTCCTCTTTTTACATATAAATCTGTCCATTTATTCAGATAATTTTAATTAGAAATTTGGGGGATATGAACTAGGAAACAGGAAGCAAAGAAAAATTATTAAAAAATCAACATTAACCAGAATAGAAGCTAAAATTCGTGCATGCCCCAAACTTGATTATTATATTTCATCTTAGCTATGAGGCTGAGAAGTAATGACTACTGCTTTTGTTTGTTTCCTGTATACTACATTTTAAAATGAAGCATATAATGAAGAATACCAGCTATTTAGCCAAAAGCTGAAGGCATTATATCAAAAAAATGTTCAGGTAGCTTCAGATTTTATTTATTAAAAAAAAGTTAGAAAATGAAACTCTTCATAGCATTAACCCAGACCCTCTGCAGGGTAGGGCTGAGGAATTTGGACAATATCTGTCGGATAAGATCGCTCGGATCCGGGAGGGGTTGAACTCTAATTTGCAGTGGTCTGAGGAGGGAGTTACAGAGAGTCTGGCCGATGTCATCTGGGCTGAGTTTGATCCTTTTTCTGAGGATGAAGTGGACAGGATTATGCGACGACTGAGTTCCACCACATGTTTACTGGACCCGTGTCTTTCCTGGATGGTATATGCCTCCAGGGGGACCACGTGAGGCTGGTTCCGGGCAGTTGTTAATGCCTTGCTGAGGGAGGGGTCTTTTTCTGCCGCCTTGAAAGAGGCGGTGGTGAGACCCCTCCTGAAGAAGCCTGCTCTGGACCCAGCCGTTTTAAACAACTTTAGTCCAGTCTCCAACCTTCACTTTTTGGCGAAGGTTGTTGAGTGTGGTGGCTCAGCAGTTTCCGCTTTTCCTGGAGGAAGCGGACTATCTAGATCCGTATCAGTCAGGCTTCCGGCCCGGGTTCAGCACAGAGACGGCATTGGTTGTGCTGATGGATGATCTCTGGAGGGCACGGGACAGGGGATTTTCCTCTGTCCTAGTCCTATTAGATCTCTCAGCAGCTCTCGATACCATCAACCATGGTATCTTATTGCGGCGCCTCGGGGGGGCTAGGAGTGGGGGGCACTGATTTGCAGTGGTTCTCCTCCTACCTCTCGGGGCGTTCGCAATCGGTGTTGGCGGGAGGGCAGAGGTCGGCCCCGAGGGCACTCACTTGTGGGGTTCCTCAGGGGTCGGTCCTCTCTCCCCTCCTGTTCAACATCTATATGAAGCCGCTGGGCGAGATCATTCGTAGCTTTGGGGTGAGGTATCACCAGTACGCTGATGATACCCATTTGTATATCTCCACTCCAAGACAAATCAGTGATGCCCTCTCCGTGATGACCCGGTGTCTGGATGCGGTACAGATCTGGATGGGCAGGAATGGACTACAGCTCTATCCGGCCAAGGCTGAGTGGTTGTGCATACAGGCATCTCAGCCCAGTCAATTGATTCCATCTTTGGTCATAGGGGAAGAAGTGTTGCCCCCTATGGACAGGGCTCGGAATCTGGGAGTCCTCCTGGACTCATGGCTTAGTTTGGAGGAGCAGGTGGGGGCCGTGACCAGGGAGCTTTACCCAGGTCCGACTGGTTCGCCAGCTGTGCCCATATCTGGACTGAGATGCCCTTCGCATGATCACTCATGCACTTGTGATGTCCCGACTTGACTCCTGCAACGCTCTCTATCTAGGACTGCCCTTGTATACCATCCGGAGGTTTCAGCTGGTGCAGAATGCGGCTGCGCGGGTTGTGATGGGAGCTTCCAGATACTCCCATGTTACACCCCTCCTGGCGAGTTGCATTGGTTACCGGTTGCCCTCCAGGTGAGATTCAAGGTGTTGGTATTAACATTCAAAGTCCTTTACGATTTGGGTCCGGGGTACTTGCGGGAGCATCTCCTGCCAATATCAAATATTGATCACCCTGTGCGTGCACACAGACGGGGACTCCTCGGGGTGCCGTCGGCTAGACAATGTCGGCTGGCAGTGCCTCGGAGGAGGGCCTACTCTGTTGCGGCCTCCGCCTTGTGGATTCAACTCCCTTTAGAGCTCCGTTTGGCTCCTGATCTTCGCTCCTTCCGCCGCGTTCTGAAGACCTGGTTGTTTGAACAGGCTGGGCTGGACTGACCTCCTGGGGGTTTTTAATTTATTTTTAATTGTTTTTACTGATTGGGCTTGTTAGATTTAATTGTTTTTTTTTAATATTTATTGTTGTGTTTTAATTGTGAGCCGTCCCAAGTCCTTGCGGAGAGGGGGCGGCATACAAGTCCAATTAAATAAATAAATAATAAATTAATTAATTAAACATCAGAAGTAACTTCTGTAGTAAAATTATATGAAAAAATGAAATGAAGTAGTTTCAGAATGAAATTATTCCTCAAAGTTGATGTAGTCCAAATAGTATAAACCAAGTTTTTCAAGATGTGATCTTTCCAAAAAGTTTCAAAGTATATATACAAAGAACACTTTTCATTTAAATCCTGATGAATATATATATAAAGTCTCCTCTGATCTGAGTTCAACTGCTGATGATTTCATGAATACACCTACATATTTTACTTAGCAATAATATGGAAACGGCCTGCTTCTGAGATTTTTAAAAATGTCATTTTCCAATCTAGTTTATAGTATTGGAATATTTTGGCAGTCGGTTATCTATGTATTTATGAGACCTAATCCTTCCTATTCTATATTTCTGAGTAATCCAAGTTAGATAGGTGCTGCTATCTAGCTGTATAGGTTGTCCATTCATTCAGCAATGCTTCCAAGTTATGACAAATGAGGAGCCCTCAGTCACATTAACGTGATTGTCAGTGTTCCCTGCTGCCTTTCCACAAGCAAAGTCAATAGAACAGGTAACAGGAAGTTGGAAGTTGTGGTCACATGAGATCCTTACTTTAACAACCTGAATAGTCCTTGCTTAATGGCAACTGGGACTGCCATCAGTAAGTAATGTGGTCATGTGACATCATGTTTATGACCAGGTCACTTAGAGATGGCAATTCTAGTCCCAATGCCATTGTAAGCTGAAGACTACCTCTATATAGGTAACAGTAAAATCATCATTCAAATGAAAGTAGCTATACTGGAATATATGCAGTCTGGTTTGTGCTTACTTATATAAAGGTAAAATGAAAGTGCTAAAATGTTATTCAACAATATTTATCACCAAATACATACCAGATACATAGTCACAGATAAAAATAAAATTGTGAGAAGATTACTAAGCTTCTAGAAACTATGGCTTTCTTATTCTAATATACTAGATCATACTCACCAGAATATTTTTTTCTAAAAGCCTAACATTCATTTCTACTTGTCGTATGCCCAGTATACATATAGTTACATAACAGGACAAAGTCACAGATTTATTACACAGGTTGGAAAATGAATTGCCACATACCAGTAGTTCCCTTATTTTAATAAAACAAACCCTACACTTAGAAACAGAACACTGTTTGAAAATTGAAATCATATGCAAGGATGGCACATTCATTGTTTTTCTCAATTAAACTAATTCTAGTTTACACTTAGTAGTAATTCAATACATGTATTCAATTATGAAAGCAACAGAAAATTCCTTTGTTATTGGGCAGTTTTCTGTGCATACATAACAGCCAAGTCCACTGAATTCAGTAAAACTTAGAAGCAGCTATTTGAGTGCCTTCTGGATGAAAAGGGCTATAGATTATATAATCAGTTATGATTAGGCTGCAAGATCTCCTATTCAGAAGCATGAACTCTAGTTAAGTAAATGATCTCTTGTATTAATAATCATTGCCTTTATAAAAATAATCAGAATTTAAGCTTTTGCAGTAATTTAAGAATATAAGTAAAGCCACAGATCCCATTAAATTATCTAAATAGATATAAATGTACACATATCATCTGCCAACTGAGCATATTACTTTGTGCATTTTGAAAAACTGAGTTCAAACCTATGAATCTTAAGCTGAAATAAATGTTAATCTTTAAATTAATTTGGTGGCTCAGGCTGTTAAATGCCTGCTCTTAAGATCCAGCTGTCCACAATTACTGTAGGCTCGAATCCCACCAGGCTCAAGGTTCTTCCATCCTCTCGGGGTAGGTAAATTGAGGACCCAAGATTGTTGGGGGCAATTAGCTGACCTCGTAAAAATGCCGCTTAGTAATAAGCAGGCATATACAATGGAATGAAGGCTATTGCTGAGCGCATTGGGTTGTGCTCCAAAAATTGTAAGCCGCTCTGAGTCTTCGGAGAAGGGCGGCATATAAATGTAATTTAAAAAAAATTGCTGTTAATAAGTTCTTTTTTGAATATCATGAAGTTGCTTTGGCCCACCCTTTGCTTTGTCTGACAGGTTAGAAAACTGATGAATAACTCCCAAATTTCTCCAACTTGAATAATATTCATGTATTTCAAATCACCTAATAGGCAATTAACTTAGTTAAACGGCAGCTGATCCTGGTCAAAACCCAAATAGGTTAATTCTGATTGTTATTTGGACTTGTATCTAAGAACTCCAGATTGTAGAATAAGCTGAGTCAAAGAAACTCACAGTAGTAAATTAGCTTTCTATTATTCCAACAAAAGTACATTAATGTTTCTATGTAAATCATCAGGAATATCAGATTGCCTCCATTATACACAGCAAGAGGCTTCTATACTGTAGACGAACTAGTTTTCATGAGTAAAGTACTAAGACTACCTAGGAAAGATCAGAAACAAGTTTATCTCATAATCAGTCTCAGAACTAAGAGGCACCACTTTCCACAAAATATTATTCACATAAGTAGGTATATTCCATCACATTTTACATATAATTTGCATATTTGTTGCAACATAAATATGTAAATCAGCATCACTTTGCCCTGTTCTACTTGTCTTAATATTTCGTCTTCATAAAGTGAATACTTGTCGTATATCTATCCCACCCATGACAAAACTAGGCAGATTAATAATACAGTCTTAAACCTGTTTGAAAGTCATTCCACTCCTCAATAAATCATAGAACTAGTATCAATTTTCCAAGACTCATTTGAGAAAGTTTTCAATGACAGTAAATTAATATACAACATGCATATGGAGGCTTGTAATGGAACTCTGTAAAAGAACACAATCTATTCTGAGGAACTGCCCAAAAATTTGTCTTTCAGGAAGCAGAAGCCATGAAGAGAAGACTTATGTGAGAAGACTGAACAATGAACCACTGAAACAGGTTGACACAATGTATATAATTATGTATAATAAAAAATTCAAACAAAAAACTTATAACTTGAGCCAGTTTCTTACTGCAAGATATAATTAAATATTCCAGATATCTGTCCAATATATCTAGAAAGAATAAGATTGAAATATCTTTAAAAAACATCAATGTCACTTACAAACAAGCCCTGCTGTATTGAACAAAATGACTGCTTAATCTAGTATTCTGTTCTCACAATTACCAATAAGATAAATATGGGAATCTTACAAACAGAAGATTGGCCTGTTACCTCTACCCAGCAGCTAGTATACTATATGAAAGGACAGTTCTGTATAACTATCATTATTAGTTGCCACTGATAATTTTATACTCCACAAATTAGTCTAATCTTCTTTTAAAACTGCCTTAATAACCATAATTTATTCTGAGAAATTATGTTATTGTTATTAAGACTAATTTCCTTCTACTTGCCACAGATCTTGTACAATTCAACTTAGTTTAATTAGGCTCTCGTATTGGAAAAAGAAAAAAAAATCTGTGAAATTTTGCCAAGCCATGCATAATTTTATACTCCTCAGTTATCTCTCTCTTTAAGCTGCACTTTTTAAAAAATGTCACTTTTGCATTTGGGAGTCACCTTTGCCAGTACTTTTTTGAGCCATATAATATTTTTTGGAGTGAAACTGCATACAATATTCCAAATTTAATAACTTAACAGATTTTTAACAACAAAAATAGCTTTTAAATCTATTTTAACACTTTTGCTAATATTTTTCTCTTACATAGCTGTGCATACAGTACGAGGCTGAGGTACTATGACCTCAAGTTTCATTTTCTGGAGGTTTACAATGAGTGTGTAAATGAAATTATAGTCAAGAGGTATGGACATAACAATATCACAGAGGATGTACATGAGCTTTCTCAAAGTTCTGTAACTTTAATCATTAATTTTCTGGAGATAAGCATAAACAGACAGGTGGTACTGCAGATGACAATTATTCAGTATACTCAAAACAAAACAAAACCTGAATTGAGGAATACTCCAGTGCAACAGGAAAAACAGAGAGCAAAATGAGAAATGTGGCTTAGTTTAATAAAACATTATTTGTTTGGGCTAAATAAATTAATTTACATGAAAAGCAAAAAATTTATGAAATTATTTTAAACCAATACAATTTTCTTAGGGCACAATTGTCAGAATTTCTGACAGTTTACTGTCAACTGTCCTGTATCCAATAGCCTTGGAGTATGCATCTCAAAATAATTCCAAAAACTCTCCTTTATTTGGGTTTTAGATAGAGATAGAGAGAAGGGGAGAAGGGAGGGAGGGAGGAGAGAGAGAGAGAGAGAGAGAGAGAGAGAGAGAGAGAGAGAGAAAGAAAGAAAGAAAGAAAGAAAGAAAGAAAGAAAGAAAGAAAGAAAGAAAGAATTCTTTATTGGCCAAGTGTGATTGGACACACAAGGAATTTGCCTTGGTGCAAATGCTCTCTCAGTGTACACAAGATACATTCCTCAAGAGTCAAGAAACTTTGTTTTGCATGGTGGCTTTGAATTAGTCTTGACTTCTCTAGCAAATACATGGATAAGTCCATGCAATTTTCTTGACAACTTTTTCTACAAGTGGTTTGCCATTGTCATCTTCCTAAAGCTGAGATCATTAAGGCCCAAGATCATTAAGTTTGAATGGCAGGACTAGAATTCGGGTCCAATTGGCCTAAGTCTTAATACCTATAGACCAAACTGGCTCTCAGAAATCTGATGGATGTCTTAATATTAGAGCGCAGATTTTAACATCCGACCAAAATAACACACCGCAACAAAATTTTACTGCCAGTAAGCCAGTAGGGTTCAAGCAAACCTACTGAAACTGGGCCATTTGAAGAAACAAATTGCACAAGTTGCAGGATTTCTCTTGCTCCCTGGAACTTTTAAAACACTGTGAGTTGAACTCTATCAATTGAAAGACTACAAAATGCAACTTTAAGAGGAGAATTAGGGAACGGTAAAGGGAAGAAAAAATTAGGCAAGATGTTTTGATGCACAGCAACCCAGTATCTCTGATTCTTTATATATAAAAAACTCGCTTTGTCTCCCAGTCCAGATAAACTAACGAACGCAAATGTCTTTTTGCGATCTTGCCGAAGAAAACTCTTAACAATCAAACCTCCAGGAGAAAATCTACTGCTCCCGAGGGGGAGATCAGCTACCAGGTCCCCCACTCGGCCCTGAAGCAACCAAGGGAAGCCTTCCAGACCGGCTGACAAACGGACAGAGAGGCAAGACCCCAGACCCGACAGGAGGGATACTTACAGAGCGGTGATGCTGCGAGGCAAAGGAGGCAGCAGGCCTGGTTCTAAGCTCCGACCCGACAGGCGGAGGCGGCTGCAATCCAACACACCGCGCCGGCAAGAACAAGGCGCGGCGGCGGCGCAAGGTTCCCCCGCAGCCTCCCGCAGCAGCACTACCAGCATCAAAGGTAACAGCGGCCTGAACGCCCCTGGGCCAATCTCCTCGCCCCGCCGCATTCTCTTTCCCCCCTCTAGCGCGGGGTCTGCCGCCCCGGAGGTCTCGTCAGGCCGCGCAGTTGCGAACTGGCCTTCGCGCACCGCGCCCGCCTTCGCGCAGGCCGAACCGGGAGGAGCCAAGCGGGGCCTGCTGAGCGCACGCGCAGCAAGCACTAAAGAAGCCGATGGGAGGAGGGTTCGGGAGGGGGAGGGCCCTAAGGAGAGTGGGCGGGACTTCGTCATTGACAGTTGGAAGGACGGAAGTGGAGGGAATTTCTGGGGAAGGTGAAGGGGTGTGGAGGGGGAGAGGGAGATTCTCGCTTATCCTCGGAGTTCAAATTATGCTTTGTAATGGCTGTTAGTTTGGAGCAAGTGTGAACTGGTTGTAATCTCTCTGTCGTAGAAGAGCCATTTGCTGTCTTTGTCTTTCCGTCCGTTCCGAGTTCTCCTTGAGCTTCCAGCACTTCTTTGATTCTTAAACTTATCCAAAAGTATCATCTTTTTTATATCCGTGTGATGTCTAAAAACAGTTTGTAACTTTAGCTTTATATATTTTTGCTTGAAAGCGAAATAAATCAACCAGTAGGAATATTCTTCTGCAAAATACTACCGTATGTAGAATATACTAAACAAAATATAGGGGGTGGGAACAGTGATACGAACTGTTTGGATCTTGACAGTTTTACATTGCTATACGGTTTATCAATTGCACAGCCAAATTTTTCGAAGCCAACATTTTGTACTATAATGCACAAATTGCACAACTATGAATGTAATCTCTGAAGAGGCTGTCACATCCCGGCTACAAAAATTTGATTAAAGCATTTCTGTTTGCTGATATTTTGTGGTCTAAGGATTATCAGACAAGATCTAGTCTCCCCAATTTAAAAGGAAGCATTACAGTAATGATTCATGCTTCAAATTCACATTTGCACTGGATCCATTTCCCCCGATTTCATTGTTACAAATATACCGTTTATTGTATACATAGTCATCACTCGTATTCTTTTTTTGATGCAATTGAAAAACAAACAGATCCCCATCTGATCACCATTCTTATTCATTTGTAGGTCTCCCAATAGCTAGTCATTAGTAGGTCTCTTATTCTCTAATCTCATTGTCACCCATGCGTTCATATTTTCTTAACGATAATTTTGACTTCTGGATCCCAGGTGACATTAATTTTAAATGTTGCATGGGTTTCCTCCCCAGCCCCTGACATTCTCCCAATTTCATTATTGTCCATCACTAAAGCAATGTTTCTTAACCCTGGCAATTTGAAGATGTGTGGACTTCATCTCTTCAAATTCTCCAACCAGCTTTCTGGGAAGTGAACTCCACAGTTCTTCAAATAGCCAATCTATGGATTCTTGCCTACATATGGCCACACAACAAATCTAAATAAGATCAGTTCCGGTTTTTGACTTTTAAACATTTTCAGTTATAATTAAAATTCACTTTCCTTTATTCATGAACACCTCAAGATCAGCCGCCTTTCATCAAATGTTAATTCTTCTCTCTTTTTCTTAGTTTCATAAGCATACAAACCTTCCTTCTTTTCCTCCTTCCTTCCTTCCTTCTATAGAATAGAATAGAACAGAACAGAATAATAGGAGCTGGAGAACCTATACTGTTTCAGATAAGTGGCTGTTTAGTCTCTTGTTAAAAGCCTCCAGTGATGGAGCACCTACAGCGTCTGAAGGCAACTTCTGTTCCACTGGTTAATTGTCCTCACTGTTAGGAAGTTTCTCCTTAATTCCAGCTTCCAGCTCTTTGATTAGTTTCCAACCACTGTTTCTTGTCCTGTCTTTGTCCTGATGCTTTGTAGAATATGACTTCAGCAACAGCATGGTCAATGTCTGGAATACTCTACCTGACTCTGTGGTTTCTTCCCCAAACCGCAAAAACTTTAACCTTAGACTGTCTACTATTGACCTCACCCCTTTCCTAAGAGGTCTGTAGGGGGCATGAATAAGCTCACCAATGTGCATACCATCCCTGTCCTATTGTTTCTTTTATTTTTCTTATATGTATTCATTTCATGTATTCACAACTATGTTTATCCTTATACTTATTATCTTGTAAGCGATTGACAAGATAAATAAATAAAAATAAATAAAAATAATTTGATCCCTTATTCTGTTCCTCAAATACTGGAATATTGTTATCATGTCACCCCTAATTCTTTTCTTTACACTAGCCGAACCCAAATCCTGCAGCCATTCTTCATATGTTTTAGTCTCCAGGCCTTTGATCATCTTATTTGCTCTTCTCTGAATGTTTTCCAAGGTTTCAACATCTTTTTTGTACTATGGTGACCAAACTTGGTTGCAATATGCCAGGGGTGGTCTTACAAGGGTTTTATAAAGTGGTACTAATACTTCACGTGATCTTGATTCTATGCCCCTGTTTATACAATCCAGGATTGTATTAGCTTTTTGGCTGCTGCTGCACACTGCTGGCTCATGTTCAAGTGATCATTCACTAGGACTCCAAGGTCCCTCTCACAGTTAATGTTTTTGATCCAGGTCTTGCTTAATATGTATGTATATCTTTGATTTTTCCTGCCTAAATGTAAAACTTTGCTTTTTTCCATATTCATTTTGCTGGATAGGGCCCATTGTTCAAGTTTGTCAAGATCTTTTTGGATCCTGAGCTTATTTCCTGGGGTGTTGGCTATACTTGCCAGTTTAGTGTCTTCCTTCCTTCCTTCCTTCCTTCCTTCCTTCCTTCCTTCCTTCCTTCCTTCCTTCCTTCCTCTGTACCAGTTATTCCACTTACAGTTTAAGCTACAGTCATCTCCAATGGGCCCATCTTTGATCACATACAGTAGTTTTCACATATACTAACATTTTTAATGGGTTAGAGAAATTGCATGATATTAGCCGTATTTGTACTTATATCATATGCTACATAATGTAGTGTTATACTATGGAAGCTAGGTTGTCTACCCTGGAGAGATATTTTACATGTACAGTATTCCATCAACCAGAAGGTACATGCAAGTATACTAAGAATATTTCTGAACTGAACCAAAAGTGCAGCTAATCCAAGATCCTACAGGAGGACAATTAGATGTCTCTGGGAAACTCATGGAGGGCATGACTCCAATACATGCTCTCATTCAAGTTCTCAGCATCTATTACAATATTTTTATGATCACTCTAAATAAATTTTTGTTTCTGTGACTTCTCTAATATTTATAGCTTAAGTGTTATTCTACTATCTTCTTCCTCTTGTTATAGGATGGTGGGAACACCATCAATATTTACTCTTTTAAAATAGGACATAGGAAAAAAGCAGTAATTATATTTCTGGTATAAATACATATAAAAGGAAATGTGGTTTGACAGACCTTGATTTTGATTGACTATCTTGATTAAAATTTCAAGAATATTCTTGTGTATATTTGAAAAATAAATTGCTTCTGTATTACATTAACTTTCTTTTAAGAGGAATGTGGACTACTTTTAATTCAATCACATGCAAAGGACTTCACATCTTTGGCTGTTAAATGACATACATGAGCTGCATAGTTATATTATTAGTTGCTCAAAGGGATAATCAAAGGTTGTTTTAAGCTTTGCAAAAAAAAAGTAGATGGAAAAAGTATAAACTTTTTGTAGATGTTAAGCACCCTATACACAAGTGAGATGTCAAGAAGCATATTCCCCATGGCCCAGAGGAAGAATGGGACAGTTCATAATTTAGGATATTACCTGTACTTCAAGCCCTATCAAGAACTTCCCAAGCAACATTCCATTAAATTCTCTGTATGTATTGGCAGGACAAGCTAGACAGGTGTTGCCAAAAAACAGGAAGAGACTAATTCCCTTCAGGTCCTAGATGGGTGGGGGCAACCCACCCAGGATGTGGCAACACCCTCTGTTTTGATCCCATGATTCCAGTATTTATTATGAACTTTCTTGGTTCCACTGTCAGCCTTGTGTGGAAAACAAATAGCTTTCTGCCATCTGATTGCTTTGCTTTCTTGCTCAGACTTGCTCAATTTTCCTCTTCCAAGATTTGTGGAATCTGGAATTCCAGAAACACTGAGCTCTTTGAGATTCCTATGATACTTTTGAGGAGGACAAGTTTATAGAGCTTGGTTCTGGTTTATATGTACTTATGTACTCTCTTGAAACCTTTTTATTATTATTATTATTTGCACAATATTTAGTACTATATGTCTGCTGAATAATTTAGTTTCTTCAGATGAACTTGATGGAGGAATCTTGTGTCACTTTTACCTTTGCTTATCTGCATATGTACTTGTATGTGTGAATAGATGCAAAATTCTCTCTTTGCTCACTATATGAGCAGCCCAGCATCTTATCTTTCTCTGAAATTCCCCTTCTATTTTTCCTCCTTCCTTTCTATCCTATCTTACATCATTTCTCTTTCTCCCACTTTGGTTACTTGCTATGTTGCAACAACATATACATTCATGCTTTATTCAATTAAATCAATCCCTGAATTCACACTATACCCTGAATTAACAATACTGGCTGGATTCATACAATACACTGGTGTAAAATGTGGTTAGTTTGTGGTTCAACGTGTCATGTGCAAACAGGTTTTTCCCCTGCCTCCTCACTGTTTCCTTATCAGTCTTTCCTCCAACTCCCTGAATCATCTCCTGTAACTTTCTTAACACTTGACTTTTATACTGATCTTCCCCTCTGCCCTACCTCCACTAGGCGCTCATAGCAATATTTGTTTTCTTTTAACGTTTTAATTTGAAAAATGGCCAGATGTCTGCTACATTTTTTCCAAGAGTGTTGGATTCATAAGATGCCCAGAGACATACTGAGGAAATTAATAATATTGTAATCACCTGGAGGAATGTCCTTTATTTTGAACATATAAATTTGCACACATGTATGTATCATGCACACACATATAAAACCAGGCACTCATGAAGGATTGTGATTATCTGCCTAAAAACAGTAGAAACTGGAAATGTTTGCCATTGTCACTATAATTTCTCAGTTGCAGTCCCACAACATCTTGAAAGTTGCTTTTGTTAATAAATACCTTGCTCCCCATTTCTTAAAATTCATATGTTGCTCACATACAATTTGATTTCCATGCATCTTTATATTTAAATTATATAAGCATGTGGATAAACTTCAGTCTTTTCTACAAAGGTTCTTGATTTGGTTAGGTTATTTATATTCTCAGCAGCACAAAACATGCTACTTCCATGTCCAGTGAAAAACCATCCTATGGAAACATGCTCTTATTTATTTTATTTGTTTGTCAAACATGTACAAGTTAGCAGGCATAGGTATAAATATAAGCATAAACAAAGAAAGTAAATACAGATAAATGGGGACAGTAGGACAGGGATGGTAGGCACAATGGTGTGCTTATGCACTCTCCCTTTACGGACCTCTTAGGAATGGGGTGAAGTAGGAATTGAAATAAAAACTTTAATGATAGTATAATAATGATACAATATGATATAGAATGTTGATTAGAATATAATATGAATGTAAATTTAAGAGGAAAGGTTTATAAATATTGTGCACATGACATATGTACCAAATCGACACACTGTATAATTGAAAGAAGGTTTTTATTTGTTGTTTTGTTTGTTATAAAAAATATTAAAAAATAAAGGAATGGGGTGAAGTCTATGGTAGACAGTTTGAGGTTGAAGCTGTGAGGCTTTGAGGCTGTAACAATGGAGTTGGGTAGGACATTCCAGGCATTGACCACTCTGTTGCTAAAGCCGTATTTTCTGCAATCGAGTGAAACAGTTTACCTTGAGTTTGTATTGATTGTTTGCCTGTGTATTATTGTGGTTGAAGCTGAAGAAGTCATTGACAAGTAAAACATTACAGCAGACAATTGTATGTACTATGCTTAGATTGGACTGCAGGTAGTGCAATTCCAGATTGTCCAAGCCCAGAATTTCAAGCCTGGTAGCATAAGGGATTCTATTGTGAGTAAAGGAGTGGAGAACTCTTCTCATGAAATACCCCTGGACCCGCTCAATCGTGTTAATGTCCAATATACAGTGTGGATTCCAGGCGGATGAGCTGTATTCAAGAATTGGTCTGGCAAGGTTTTGTATGCCCTAGTTAGCAATACAATTACCAATACAGTTACCGGAGGAGAAGCTTCACAAGATTAGTTAACAACTCTTAATGCCTTTTTGGCAATGCTGTTACAGTGAGCTCTGGGGCTTAGATAGTTTGAGATGAGTACTCCTAGGTCCTTGACAAAGTGAGGGTCATCTATGAGATTCTTTCTGCCCAACTTGTATTTGGTGTTCTGATTTTTTTTTTGCCAATGTGCAGGACAGAGCATTTATTAGTTGAGATTTGGAGTTGCCAAATGTGCGACCATTCTGGACGTAGTTAAGCTCACTTTATAGGGCAGCAGCATTGTCAGTGGTGTTAAATAATTTTACATCATCAGTGAAGAGGACACAGCTGCTTTTAATATGATCACATAGGTCATTGATATAAAGCGGAAAGAATGTGTGTCCTAAAACAGTGGTTGCCAACCAGTGGGCCGGGGACCACTGGTGGTCCACAAGAAAATTTTGGTGGTCCGCAGAGAAATGTCACCCCCAAAGCAATTAATCCAGGCTGCACAGGAACACTCCCCCCCCCAGAAGACAGGTGATGCCACCTGCCAGAATAAATTATGCAGCTGCTATAAAATAAGGTACAGGAAGGAAATGACAGCAAGGGGTTTAAATCACAATTTATGACAATGATGGTCTCAGCAGGCTCCAACTGACTTAAGCTTGGAAGCTAGAGAGTACTTGAGAGGGAGGACTACCCACATGGCCCGTGGGAACACAAGGTTTGCATTGCTTGCATTGCAAACAACACAAGGTAGTGAGGAGAGGGGGGAAACGGCGGAGGGAGGAACTTGCCCACTCACCCCACATGCCTGGCCTGGCCACCGGGCTGCTTCTTTCCGCTTCTTTCTTCTTCTGCTTTTGGCTGCACGCAAGGAAAGCAGCAGAAGTCTTTCTTTCTGTCCCCCAAACTCTGCCAGAAATGAGTCTTTGGGACCCTGCAAGGCATCCTGCTCCAAGGGGCTGCACCTGTGCACAAGTCTCACAAAGACTCATTCTGGTGGAGTTTGGGAGAGAGAAAGACTTCTGCTGCTTCTGCTGCTTTCCTTGCATGAAACAAAGTCTCTCCCCCCACCCCGAGAACGGAGCTGGAAAGGGTATCTTACGATCCCAAATAAAGAATAATCGATCGATAGGAAAACAGGGTGGGGAATTTTCCTGCAGACTTTTTTGGGGATTTTCCCAGGGTCTCTGGTCCACAGGATTTAAAATTATGAGTTTGGTGGTCCCTGAGGGCCAAAAGGTTGGTGACCCCTGTCCTAAAATGCTGCCTTGGAGGACACTGCTGTTAACTGGTGCCGGATTTTATAGGGCCCTCCCTGTTTTGACTATTTGTTGCCTGTTGGACAGGAACACGGCAATCCACTTGTGCAAGGATCTGGAGATGCTGTAAGAACTTAGTTTCAACAGTAGTTTGTCGTGTGTCACTGAATCAAAGGCTTTACAGAAGTTTGTATAAATTGCATCTATTGCTTTATCCTGGTCAAGATGTGTGGTCCCAATGTTTCTATAGTGTAGGAGTTGCAGATTACAGGATAATTTTTTTTCTAAAACCAAACTGCTTGTTAGGTAGCAAGTTGTTTGTCTTTAAGCAGAGGATGATGGATTGATTTATAATTGATTCCATAACTCTTGGACTGATTCTTCAGCAATAAGTTGACTAAATCCTGCTACTAAAGTTGTATATACCTGCTTTTGCTAATTTTTCCTTAGAATTTTTAAAATTGATTTTATATCTCTGTATCATTACAGAATTCTATAACTTTACACTTGATCCTAGTTCTCAAAACAATTATGCCTACACTTTGTTTGGATTTTTACTTAGTATGTTTATATGCCACTGGGCGAGATCATCCGTGGCTTTGGGATGAAGTATCATCAGTACGCTGATGATACGCAGTTGTACATCTCCACCCCAGGTCACATCAGTGATGCCCTCTTCGTGGTATCCCGTTGTCTGGATGCGGTACGGATCTGGATGGACAGGAAAATGCTTCGGCTCAATCTGGCCAAGACAGAGTGGCTGTGCATACCGACATCTCGGCCCAGTCAGGAGATTCCATCTTTGGTCATGGGGGGAGAGGGGTTGCCCCCCATGGACAGGGCACGGAACTTGGGGGTCCTCCTGGACTCACGGCTCAGGATGGAGGAGCAGGTGGGGGCCGTGGCCAGGGGGGCATTTGCCCAGGTTCAGCTGGTTCGCCAGCTGTGCCCATATCTGGACCGAGATGCCCTGCGCACTGTCACTCAGGCACTTGTTACCTCCCGGCTCGACTACTGCAATGCTCTCTATTTAGGACTGCCCTTGCATACCATCCGGAGGCTTCAGCTGGTGCAGAATGCAGCTGCGTGGGTTGTGATGGGAGCTTCCTGGTACTCCCATGTTACACCCCTCCTGAGTGAGCTGCATTGGCTACCAGTTGCCCTTCAGATGAGATTCAAGGTCCTAGTATTAACATTCAAAGTCCTATGAGACATGGGTCGGGTTATTTACGGGGCGTCTACTGCCGGCATCGAATACCAACCGCCCTGTACGAACGCACAGGCAGGGACTTGTCAGGGTGCCGTCTGCGACTCAGTGTTGGTTGGCAGTATCCCGGGGAAGGGCCTATTCTGTAGCGGCTCCTCTGGAACCAACTACCTCTGGGGCTCCGCCTGGCCCCTGACCTCCGCACCTTCCGTCGCAACCTAAAAACCTGGTTGTTTGAACAGGCTGGGCTCTGCTGTCTCCTTGGGGAATGGGTGTTTTATTTATTACGGGTTTTTTAGTTTAATTTGGCTTGTGTAATTTAATTCCATTTTAGCTAATTTAATTTATTGTGTTGTTTTTATCTATGAGCTGCCCTGAGTCCTTTTGGAGAGGAAGCGGCATACAAGTCGAATAAATAAATAAATAAATAAATAAATAAATAAATAAATAAATAAATAAATAAATAAATGGATGGATGGATGGATGGATGGATGGATGGATGGATGGATGGATGGATGGATGAAACCAACCACTGTAGTTTGGAAACTTTGATGGTTGAGTATGCTATACCAACCCAGCCACTTGTGGTTTACTTAATAATAATGGCTCATCATGATGTTTGAATTGAGCAACTACCTTTCCCAAAATTGTCTCTTTCTTGCTCCTTTTCTTGACAACCTGGTTTCAGATAGATTCCTCTACCTGATGACTCTCATCAATGTCTTTTAGCCTGGTGTCTACATGTTTCTTTTATACCTTTCCTTTTCCTATTAGGGCAGTTGCCATTCTTCCACAACAGAGTGAATTGCATCCCCTCAAGCCTAATTTCTATGGCTTTCAAAGTCTTCCAAGATCAGCATTCAGTCACAAGTCACCAATTTTACAAAATTTTTAATGCCATTTGGCAGGAGAGATTTAAAATAACACCAGAAATACAAGGGGATACTTCACTTTAACGAAGCAAAGCCATATGGCAAACCACCTTATTGATTTATTTTGACAAAAAGAAATGTGTTGCATTGTGACACAAGATTTTTGTGTAGGAAAATCTGATTCATCTTACACCAGCTCAGAATTTTGCATTAAAACAAACTCTTGATACCCCCACTTTTGAAAAAGAAATCAAACATTTCAGTCTTGTCCCCTTCAGCCATGAAATTGGCAGGTAATCCAAAAGGTCATTCTTTTTACTTTAGCCATATGAAATGTGGAGGCAGAAAAATGTAAAACTAATAATAAAATTGGAAGTTGGAAAAATTGAAAGGCTTGAAATTTTCATTTGCTATTTAATGGGCATTTAATTTTATCAATCACCTTTTCTCCAATGGGCTCCTTAAATCAATGGTTTAATCCAAATTTCTAAACAATTCTACATGTAAGATCTGTTAAAATTATAGTACAAGAATTAAATAGACTAAAAACCAAGGGCTCAGATGGAGAGGGTGTGTTGCCTTCTTCTCTCACTGCATCAATCATCTCCAATCTAAAATGTCCTCATTAGGGTATCATGCCAACTGGCAGAGCCAGGTCTTAAAGCCCTTTTGAAGGCCAGAAGGGAGAAGCAGACCTCATGTCCAATAGCAGGATGTTCCTAAGGGCAGGCAGAAAAGGCTCTTCTCCTAGACGCTGCCAGGTGAAATTCCTTGGCTGATGGGTCTACCATAGACCTGTACTACCAGAACATGGGGGACAGGCCAATCCTATTGTGTTGTGGCCTTTTGGCGTCTGGCCACTCCAGTAGCCAAATTAGATGAGGAGGCGGAGCGGGAGTTGGGGCCAGTATCAAGGCAATCTGAGAGCTCCGAGTGGGAAGATGGAATGGAGCTGTCAGAAATAGAGACAAAGGTGCAGCCTGAGCCATCCATCACCCCCAGATGGAGAGTCAACATAGCCCAGGTCCGGAGGTGGCTGATGAGGAAAAGGAGGAAAACCTGCATCCTGTGCCTGATTGCTGGATGTGCAAAAGGCAGAGGAAAGGAGACCAGCAGAAAGCTATGGGCTGTTCTTCAGGACAGAAGAGCCACCCCTGCTAGCTAAGCCCCAACCTAGCTCTGGGGATAAAAGGCAGGGGTCGGAGATGAATAGGTGTGGCACACAACTATTCATCTCCCTGTCGGTCAGCCACTGATAGTCCGAACTTCTGAATCCTGTCTGGAACTGTATCTGTTAAGTTTGCATAGAGAGACGAGACGCGGAGTGCTTCAGCTCTTATTTATTGTGACTTCAGCTCAGAACGGACCCGAATGGCTCAGCCGTGGCAGCTATTTATAGCCGGCTGCCGCGGCTGTCAGCCAATCAGAGTGCAGGGTTTTCCCGCACTTTTACAACCAATGATTTCAAACACTTTACAACAACAACCAATCATTTCAAACTCTGCATACATAACACCCCTCCCCACTAGGTTTGGTCCATACTCAAACCCCATCTATCTAATATACTCTTGTAAATAGGTGGGGCTCTTAGGTGCGTTGAGACCTGCGTGGTTCAGGTGTTTTGGGAATCTCACCTTGTGAGGAAGGAATGCCAACATTCCCTTATTAGGATTTCTTGTACTGGTAGAACCTGTTTGGTTACTACAACCTGGTC
Source organism: Naja naja (assembly GCA_009733165.1). Lineage (NCBI taxonomy): Eukaryota > Metazoa > Chordata > Lepidosauria > Squamata > Elapidae > Naja > Naja naja. The sequence continues at coordinate 43,272,557 of CM019150.1, forward strand.
TCTCCTCCCAATCTATTTCCAACCCAGTGTTATCCTCTAAGTCTGGTAATGATGTGCAATCCTCCATTTGTAAAAATGGTTGTTGGGACTGTGACAGGGTTTGGGATGGTTCCTGTCATGTTAGCTCGTTACACATGGGGTTGATTCTTACTTGCTCATTACCTCCATTATCTCCCCTTCCCCTAGAAAAGGCTGTGGGGATGAAGTCCAGAGAGGAGCAAGGCGATGCCCAGAGGCAGTCTGGACTGTAACTGGTCTATGTGCCTACTCCACAAGGCACCATCCTCAGTTTGAACCCGGTAAGACCTGGGGCCTGTAACCTGGGTTATCTCTGCAGGAATCCACAATGGGTCACCTACAAGGTTTTAGCATAAACAAAATCACCCACGGAGAATTGGCGAGTTTTGCTAGTGGAATCTAATGGTGCGTTGGGTATGTAAGTGGGGTGAAGGCGGTCCAGGGTAGACCTGAGTTTTCTACCCATCAAAAGCTCGGCTGGAGTTAAATTAGTGGATGGGTTAGGAGTGATGTGTTGGATACTGAGTAGTTTTTCAACTTTCTCAGTGATGTCCCCTGGACCCAATTGTTGGAGTTTCTCTTTAGTAAAATGTACCATGCGTTCAGCCCGGCCGTTAGTCGAAGGATGCCCAGGGGCTGTAAGGGTGTGTCTGATACCCTGCTGTGCTAGATATGATTCAAAAAGGTTAGCAGTAAATTGAGGACCATTGTCAGAAACAAGCACATCAGGTAGGCCGTGCGTTACAAAAAGTTTCTTAAGCTGTCTGATAACAGCCTCAGCTGTGGTGGATGACATGGGAATAACCTCTAACCATCTGGAGTATGCATCTACCACAATGAGAAAGGTGTGGCCTCTGTTAGGGCCAGCAAAATCAATATGAATCCTGGACCAGGGGCCCTAGGACATTCCCATTCCTGTATGGGGGTGATAGGTGGGGCAGGCCTTGTTTCCTGACAATTTGGACAGGATGCAACCCAGTTTTCAACCATTTTGTCTATACCTGGCCACCATACATAACTCCTGGCCAATCCCTTCATTCTGATAATACCCGGGTGAACCTCATGTAACCTTTCCAAGACCTCTTTTTAAAGTTTTGCAGGAATAACCACTCTGTTACCCCACAGAATACATCCCCTTAAGACAGATAATTCAATTTGTCTAGATTTGAAAGGTTGGGAACCCTGAGGTAGATCTTGTAGTAGCCAACCTTTTTTAACCCAACCTACAACAGGAGCCAATAAAGTGTCCTTGGCAGTTTCTCTAGCAATTGTAGCAGCATGGACTGGAAGCTTGGCAACAGTCTCTAGAAAAAATGTGTAAGTTGCAGGAGCAGGGTCCTCAGTGTGCAAAGGAAGTGGGCAGCGACTCAAAGCATCTGCATGCCCAATGTCTTTTCCCGGTCTATGGATGAGTTTATATGAATAAGCAGCAAGAAATTCAGTCCATCTCAGCATTCTTGGTGACAGGATGGTTGGCGTTGGTCTGTCTCCTGCCACAATGCCCAACAGTGGTTTGTGATCTGTGACAATGGTGAATCTTCTCCCATAGACGTTTTGTGGAACTTGACTGCTGCTACGAGTGCCAAAGCTTCTTTGTCCAGTTGACTGTAGTTCCTCTCTGCTTTAGTCAAAGTGCGAGAGTAAAAAGCAATGGGAGCTTCCCTTCCACTGGGAAGCAAGTGGCTCAGCAAACCCCCGCACACTCCAAAAGGGGATGCATCACAGGTTAATATTACAGGTAAAATCTCAGAAAACTGTATCAATACACAATCAGAAGTTATTAGTCTCTTGATATTGATAAATGCAGACTCTTCCTTTCTGCCCCAAACCCATGCAGATTTTTATCCAGTAGTCTATGTAAGGGTTCTGCAATGGTTGCTTTCTGAGGTAGAAACATGCGGTAGAAATTAACAAGTCCCAGGAATGCTTGCAAGTCAGTTTTGCATTTTGGTCTGGGGGCTTCTTTGATTGCCTGGACTTTGGCTTCTGTGGGGTGGATGCCCTGTTTATCAATCATATAGCCCAAGAATTCTACTTTGTCAGTTCTTAGTGTACACTTTTCTTTTTACTTTCAACCCTGCTTTTCTGAACCTGGTCAGGACTTCTCTGAGTTTCTCTTGTAATTGAGTGTCATTTTCAGCAGAAATTAAAACGCATCAAAATAGGGCACCACCCCAGGTAACCCTTGTAGCATCCTTTCCATAAGGCTTTGAAATATGCCTGGGCCACACTTACTCCAAATTGTAACCTCTTGCATTTGAATGCACTCCGATGGGTTACAATGGTTTGGGCTTCTGCAGTTAAATCATCTACTGTTAACTGTTGGTATGCTTGGGCCAGGTCCAGTTTGCAAGACTGTGCCCCCCAGAGAATGTAATAAATGATGAACCACTGGAATGGATATGCACTCTGTTGAAGCGCATGGTTCAATGTCCCCTTGTAATCCCCGCAGATTCTCACAGAACCGTCAGCCTTGACTGGCGTGACTATGGGTGTCTCCCATCTGGAGTGGTCTGTGGGCTCTAGTACCCTGGGCTATTAACTTATCTAATTGTTCATCTATTTTTCCTTCAAGCAAATGGTACCTCCTGGGTTTTAAACGGATTGGTTGTACCTTGGGATCTAGGTTAAAAGTGATAGGGTCCCCAAGTACTTGCCTAATCCGTCGCTGAAGACCTCTGGAAACTCAGACTTCAAGGATTCTTCCCAATCAGTGTTGCTCACGTGATTGATGCCAGTTACTTCATGCCCAGCGGTTGAACCACTCCAGTCCCAGCAAACTAATGCATCTTTACCTCACAATGGTCAATGGCAGGTATTTTGGTGGCCTCTTTGAATTTAATGCTGAATTCTTGTTCCCACTACTGGAATCTTGTTCCTTGGTAGTCTTTAAGAGTTAGTGCTTGTTTTTTGAAGTGAGTCTTCTGAATGTCTGGTATCAGTCTTTGAATTGTGTCCCATGACACATGGACAATGAACCTGAGTCCACTTCCATTTGGCAAGGCTTCCCTTCAATAAATACCTTGACATGCACTTTTCTGTTATTTAGTGAAGAGGAATGACCAATAGTTACTGTTTGATGAGTTTCATTTTTCCATTTACTTCTGTGCTGTGTTCACCTCTCACTGTTGTTGTCATTTGACTTTCTCTGTCTTGTTGTTGCAACAAACTTCCTTCTGTTGGGTGGAGTTCTGGATGATTTGCAGACTCTTGTG
>CM019150.1:43276789-43325206 GCA_009733165.1 Naja naja
TCTATGTCTGCTGCTCTTCAGAGTTACTGGTTCTATAGAGCCGGGCAGAACCGGTAGCATCCCACCCCTGCCTTGTTGCCAAAAGCAAAATACCCCCATGAATGTGAAGCATATTATTTATTTTCCTCCAGAATCTATATATTATAATTAGATCACCTTACTTTTTATTTAAGATCCATTCTACTCAGTAGATTCTGTAGATTATTTTCATTGTATATTATTTTACAAAACATGTGTTGATGAGTTGGATTCTGGATTTCATTTTAAACTTAAATTGAAACCTTATTTATTATTTATTTATTTATTTATTTATTTGAACTTATGCCCCCATCTCCAAGACTCAAGGCTTACAACTAAAACAAGAAACAATAAATACTTAAAAAACGATTAAATTAGATTATAAGTCCAAACATTATAAAACCTTAAAACCATCCCTCCCCCAGAGGGGGTCACAGCCCGGTTGGTCAAATAACCAGGTCTTTAACTCACGTAAAGGTGCGGAGGTCAGGGCCAGGCGGAGCTCCAAAGGCAGTTGATTCCAAAGGTCAGGGGCCACGACAGAGTAGGCTCGTCATCGAACCGCCAGCCGCATTGGCTCGCCGACGGGACCCCGAGGAGTCTTGCCTATGGGCTCTACAGGCGACCGGTATTCGATATTGGAAGAAGACGCTCCCTTAAGTATTGAGGACCCATGTCATGAAGGACTTTGTATGTTAACACCAAAATTGAATCTCACCGAGCGCAACTGGCAACCAATGCAGGCAGCAGGAGGGGGGGTCAGATGGGAGAACCGGGTAACTCCCATCACCACCCGTGCCGCCATTCTGCACCAGCTGCAATCTCTGGATGGTATGCAAGGGCAGTCCCAAATACAGAGCGTTGCAGTAGTCGAGCCTAGAGGTAACAAGGGCATGAGTGACCGCGCGAGGGCGCCCGTCCAGAAAAGGGCTAAGTTGTCAACAAGGCGGAGCTGGGCAAAGGCCCCCTGGCAACGGCCCCCACCTGTTCCTCCAACTGGAGCCGCACATCCAGGAGGACCCCAGATTCAGCCCTATCCACAGGGGCAACACCTCTCCCTATGGCCAAAGATGGATAGTCTTGACTGGGCCGGGACATATGCACAGCCACTCAGTCTTGGCGGGTTGAGTCAAGCATGTTCCCGCCATCCAGTTCCGCACATCCAAACACCGAGTCATCAGGGAGAGGGCATCACTGATCTGGTCTGGGGTGGAAATGTACAGCTGAGTATCATCAGCACTGATGGAATTTCACCCCAAAACCACGGATGATCTCACCCAGCAGCTTCATGTAGATAAAGAATAAAAGGGGAAAGGACCACCCCTGAGGGACCCCACAAGAGAGCACCCTAGGGGCGACCTAAGCCCCCGCCAACACACGATATCAGCCCGAGAGGTAGGAGGAGAACCACCAAGAACGGTGCCCCCACTCCCAACCCCTCAAGGCGAAAAGGATACCATGGTCGATGGTATCGAAAGCGATGAGAGGTCTAATAGGACCAGGACAGAGGAAAGACCCCTATCCCGCGCCCTCCAGAGATCATCCATCAGCGTGACCAATGCCGTCTCCGTGCTGTAACCGGGTCGGAAGCCCGATTGATACGGATCTAGGTAGCCCGCTTCATCCAGGAAAAGCGAACCTGCTGAGCCACCACACTCTCAACAACCTTCGCCAAAAACGGTTGGAGACTGGATGAAAGTTGTGTAACACAGTCGGGTCCAGGGCAGGCTTCTTCAGGAGGGGTCTCACCACCGCCTCCTTCAAGGCGCGGAAAGACACCCTCCCTTAAGGAAGCGTTGATAACTGCCCGGAGCCAAACGCAGGTGGCCTCCCTGGCGGCATAAGCCAGCCAGGAGGGACACGGTCCAACAAACATGTGGTGGAACTCATTCGCCGCATGATCCTGTCCACTTCATCCTCGAAACCGGATCGAACTCATCCCAGATAACAATAGCCAGACTCCCTGCACCCCTTCCTCAGACCACTGCAAATCAGAGGGTAACCCGTCCTGAATATGAGCAATCTTATCCGACAGATATTGAACAATTCTCAGCCTTACCCATAACGGGTCCGACCTCTAAACGAGGAGGAGTAACCCAAACAGGGCGGCGACATTCATGGATGCTATGAGAGTGGAGAGATAAGATCTTCTCGCCTCTCTCATAGCTACCAGGTAAGTCCTAATAAAGGCTCTTAGCTGGGCTCGGTCGGACTGAGAACGGGTAGACCTCCACCTGCTCTCTAAACCCCTTCGACGGCGCTTCATCCCCCAGAGCTCCTCAGTATACCACGGAGCAAACCAGGATCCACGGCGCGTAAGGGGACGCATGGGGACAACCCTGTCGAGGGCCTCTGACGCAGCCCGTTGCCAGGCTATTGCCAGATCCTCGGCAGAGCTGTGGGCAAGGGAAGAAGGAAAAGACCCCAGTTCTGCCTGGAACCTCTCAGGGTCCATCAGGCGCCTGGGGCGGAACCAGGGTAATTAAATGTTGGCATAAACTTAAGTTTAAAGTTTCAATTTAAGTTTAAAATTTCAAATAAGAGTCTCAGTAGTTCAAACCTATTACTTGTGACCAGAGGTGGTATTCAGCAGTTCTGGAGAACCGGTAGTGGACATTTTGAGTAGTTCGGAGAACCAGCAAATGGCACCTCTTGACTGGCTCCACCCCCATCTATTCTCTGCCTCCCCAAATCCAGCTGATCGGCTGGGTCTTCTTTTGTTGCCCTGCACAAGAGAACGGAGCTGGAAAGCAGGTTAGTGGGGTGGGGAGGGAATGGGATTTTGCAATAACCTTCCCCTGCCATGCCCACCAAGCCACGCCCACCAAGCCATGCTACACCCACCAAATCACTCCCACAGAACCAGTAGTAAAAACTTTTGAATCCTACCACTGCTTGTGACTAAAGTAAAGCCCACGCACTGACGCATATTTTCTCTTATTTCAACCTTCTTAAAAGAAATAGCTTCGCCTTTTAGGAAAATATGAGCCACTGAGGATCCCCTTTCATACTTCCTTTTTACCAGAGTTGTTAAAATGGTTTAAATACACCATCCCCTTGTAGCTCAGACTTTTTCCACTGTGACCAGAAATTTAAAGAATTTCTTAAAGCTATTCACTGACACCAGATCTAAAAGCTATTGACATTAAAAAAAACCTGCTGGAGTTGGTATTACAACATAAATTTCTGCTTGCTTTTCTTTTGGTCCACTCCTTAAATTCAAGAGATAAGATAAATATTATTTAGCAAGTAAATGAATTTAAGCAATATAGTATTTTTAATGGGAAAGAATGAGAAAGGGAGAGAGAGAGGGAGGGAGGAATGGAGGGAGAGAGAGGGCAGAGAGCGGGAGATAGATCTCCAGCTAAATTTTATGAGCAACAAAATAAATTACATATAATACATAGTTCACTGTGAGGGCAACATGTTGAAATCAGTTTCACAATACCAAAAGTGTAAGGAAGGGCTTGACTTTCATTAATATGTAAGCCATAGCAGATATTTTAAAAAATAAGACCACAATTAAAACAAACTCTATGTTGATGTATATTTTATATTTCAATCATTTTCCCAGATCAAAAAGAATAATTTCATTATTTATCACATAGAAAGACAGTAGACATCTCACAACAGCGGTAATGACACAGTAATTGACATTACTTAGTAAATATTGGTAGGGATACATCTCTTTACTGCCTGGATATATTAATTTATTTATAGAATCATTATATTTTACCTTTTGATCTTATCACTTCCACACAGATGCTTATATATTACAACATTAGAAACACGGAGGAAAGAAATTTAATATATCCTAGTCTGACCAGATGGGGAGTTCTTAGCTGTATTATCTGGACTTCTTCCATTGGCCCAGTCCTTTAAAAAAAAAGCCCAGAAAGGAAGACTTATTGGTTGTTCCTGCCCCAGAAATACAGAACCTACCTGATTTGGTTGACTCTGAAGATACAGATAAACCTCCAAGTGGCCTCAACATTTAGAGAACTACCAACCAACCCTCAGAATGTGAGCAACCAGATGACTGCAAAGAATATAAATCCTTCCATTTCCCATCAGTTAGTTAGAACTGAAGAAGCTTCTTGGATGAGAAGTGAAATATTTTCAGAGGAAAAAAACTTTAAAAAGTCCAGTTGCCTTTTAGAAAAAACACTTTGGGACACCAGCTATTAGAGCTAATGGGAAGTGAAGATATTTCTGGACTGGATGAAGTTCATCAGACTTACTGCTCAAGGACTTAAAATGCACTCAGAGATGAAAAATGTCATGAGAAGTATATTTGGAAGGAGCTGGGTGTGGGTGGAGCATGATATCATCCAATCTTGCACTCAATAAAGGGGAATGGTTCACACAGGAGATGAGGCAAACAGAAAGTGTAAATCTAGCATAAGGACAGAAAAGGACCTTTATATAATATTTTCCATTTCAGTTTGCATTAATACTATATATTAGTCTGAGACCCAGTTCTATACTCTGCCAAGAAGAACCTGGACTTTTTTCCCCTCATAACATGCAAACTCAGTTTTGGAATGCTTCATGCCAAACTAACAAAGAAGTTGTTCTTTGCATGCAAAAAATATTTTAAGTGGATGGCTAGATTCTAATCAGAGTATAGTATAGGATAGTATAGTTAATTCTGTGAAAATTGGTGGGGCTGTACCTGACTACAATTAGGTACCCCTCTCTTTAAAAATTTCCTGAAGCTGCAGTAGGGTCCAAAGGGCATTTTATTTCACAAACTTAAGAGCTAGATCAAAGTTCAATCAAACATAGGATACACAGTTGGACAGAACACAAAGTATGTGAATCTGTTCCTGATGACATTTTTCTGAGAACATGGTTACAAAATACACCATTGGAACCTTAAGAGAAGCACATTGCCCCAGATGAACTTCGACTTCCACTCTGCTATAGCCAGGAAAAACCATTCTATGGCAGTAAAAGGTAATTTTCCCCATATCTATTGGTTATCTAGGTTTGTGTAGTCTAGATCTGATAGTTGTAAGCATTTCTGGGTGCCCCCGAACCGAGTGTGATCAGATTTTATTAAACATTGCCCAAACACTAAACATTATAAAAGTTTCACAAGTAATTAGCCTTTGCACCTTTTTTTCCAACCTGGACTCCAGTATTAGTGAATAAAATGCATTGTGTTTAATAGCAGGGTCTAAAAGTCTTAATTTGTATTACAGAATGTATTTATTCCACAATGAAGGGGATTTAATGTGGATAGCAAAGCAAAGATAAAAACAATTAAAAATAAATAAAAGCAAAATTAAAAACATCATCCAAGAATTATTAAAAGACAAATAAAAACAGCACATTGGTAATCCAGCAAGCTTGCTTGTACAATAAAAGCTTGATTTTTTTTCTTTTTTAATCTGCTAGAAAAAAGATAACATAAATTTAAGCAGTCATACTGTGTTGTCACAGATCTCCAAAGACTTGAAAGAACCTCTGAGAAACTGTTAATAAGATTGATAGATGAGCTAGGAATAAAGTTGCTGAACTAAACAGAAAACTCCCATATGGCCTCTTTATATGTTTCTTTTGTGCTTATTAGCAGAGTGGAGGACCTAAATAGCATCCTTAATGGAAGCAGCTGATAAAGGATTTAGGCTATCCTGTTCGTGCATTAGAGAAAGATTATCCACATGCAAATATGCTATGTGAAACTAGCTTTCTATACATGTGGGTCTATAAATATTCAGTCTATGGGTGAAATAATTCTATTTTTAATTTGATATTTTATTGTATATAAATTTGGGTGCCACTTATTTAAACCTTAACTGAAAGATTTTTTTAATCAAATTCCTTGAAACTAGGGACTAAGATAGCAATTATATACATTTTGAATGAACCTCAACAATCAGTTTTTTTTAAGAGGCGGCAGGGGTGGGTGGGGGTTGGGGGCCGGTGGGGCTCCGGGGCCTGAGGTGGGGACCGCGATTCCCAGGGTGGTCGGGATTGGTAGAGGACGTCGAGGCATAGGGCCATATCACGTGATGGGAGCGCGCACCCGACATCTAAGGGCGGTGGCGCACTCCGACCCTATGGCCTCCTCTCTAGGGGGCAGTGGAACTGGGATCCCTGGTGTATTTTAATGCCAGGTCCGTGGCTAATAAGTCCTCCCTCCCCCGAGAGATCATTGAGGAGGAGGCTGCGGACCTGGCCTGTATCACTGAGACCTGGTTGGGCCCGGAGGGAGGTGTCCCTCTGGTTGATTTATGCCTGCCAGGTTTTCGGGTTTTGCACCGGCCACGGGCCCAGGGGAGGTGTGGTGGGGTGGCCATGGTTGTCCGGGAGACCCTGCTTCCAAGGGAGGTCTCTGTTGCAGAGATAGGCGGGGCAGACCTCCTCTTGAGGTGGGGGCCTAGTGATCGGGTGGGCCTGCTGCTTACATACCTCTCCCCCAGCTGTGTGGCAACAGCCCTACCTGGGCTTCTTGATCTCCTCTCAGGGGTGGCGGTGGAGTTCCCGGACCTTATGGTCTTGGGGGATTTTAATTTGCCTTCCCTGGGGAGGGTATTGGGTTTGGCCCAGGAATTCGTGGCTTCTATGGAGGCCATGGGCCTGACCCAGTTGATTCAAGGCCCGACTCATGAGGGGGGAAATACTCTTGACCTAGTTTTTGTCTCTGAACAGTGGCGAAGTGACAGCGGGCAAGTTACTTTTACAGCCTTGCCCGTTCCATGGTCTGATCACTATCTCCTATGGCTGGTCTTCCAAGAGGCCGCCCCCCACTGCTGGGATGAGGAGCCACTTAGATGGTTCCGCCCCAGACGCCTGATGGACCCTGAGAGGTTCCAGGCAGAACTGGGGTTTTTTCCCTCTTCCCTTGCTCACAGCTCTGCTGAGGATCTGGCAATTGCCTGGCAACGGGCTGCGTCGGAAGCCCTCGACAGGGTTGTCTCCATGCGTCCCCTTACACGCCGTGGATCCCGGTTTGCCCTTGGTATACTGAGGAGCTCCAGGAGATGAAACGTCATCGAAGGGGCTTAGAGAGCAGGTGGAGGTCTACCCGTTCCCAGTCCGATCGAGCCCAGCTAAGAGCCTATATTAGGACTTACCTGGTAGCTATGGGAGAGGCGAGAAGGTCTTATCTCTCCGCTCTCATAGCGTCCGCAGATAACCGCCCAGCCACCCTGTTTCGGGTTACCCATTCCCTTCTTCGTTTGGAGGGGGGGCCGGACCCATTGCGGGGTAGGGCTGAGGAGTTTGGTCAATATCTGTCGGATAAGATCGCTTGTATTCGGGACGGGTTGCCCTCTGATTTGCAGTGGTCTGAGGAATGAGGTGCAGGTAGTCTGGCCACTGTTATCTGGGATGAGTTCGATCCTGTTTCCAAGGATGAAGTGGACAGGATTATGCGGCGACTGAGTTCCACCACATGTTTGTTGGACTTGTGTCCCTCCTGGCTGACTTATGCCGCCAGGGAGGCCACCTGCAGTTGGCTCCGGGCAGTTGTCAACACTTCATTGAGGGAGGGTGTCTTTCCCTCCGCCTTGAAGGAGGCGGTGGTGAGACCCCTCCTGAAGAAGCCTGCCCTGGACCCGACCGTGTTAGACAACTTTCGTCCAGTCTCCAACCTTCGCTTTTTGGCAAAGGTTGTGGAGAGTGTGGTGGCTCAGCAGGTCCCGCTCTTCCTGGAAGAACCGGACTACCTGGATCCATATCAATCGGGCTTCCGACCTGGATACAGCACGGAGACGGCATTGGTCACACTGATGGATGATCTCTGGAGGGCCCGGGACAGGGGTTTTTCCTCTGTCCTGGTCCTATTGGACCTCTCAGCGGCTTGTGATACCATCGACCATGGTATCCTTTTGCGTCGCCTCAGGGGGTTGGGAGTGGGGGGCACTGTTCTTCAGTGGTTCTCCTCCTACCTCTCGGGCTAATCGGTGTTGGCGGGGGGGTTAGGTCAACCCCGAGGGTGCTCTCTTGTGGGGTCCCTCAGGGGTCGGTCCTCTCCCCTCTTTTATTCAACATCTACATGAAGCCGCTGGGTGAGATCATCCGTGGTTTTGGGGTGAGATTCCATCAGTACACAGATGACACCCAGCTGTACATCTCCACCCCAGACCTGATCAGCGATGCCCTCTCCCTGATGACCCGGTGTTTGGATGCGGTACAGATCTGGATGAGCGGGAACATGCTTCGACTCAACCCGGCCAAGACTGAGTGGCTGTGCATATCGGCATCTCGGCCCAATCAGGATTGTCCATCTTTGGCCATAGGGGAGAGGTGTTGCCCCTGTGGATAGGGCGAATCTGGGGTCCTCCTGGATGTGCGGCTCCGGTTGGAGGAGCAGGTGGGGGCTGTTGCCAGGGGGGCCTTTGCCCAGCTCCATCTTGTTTGACAGCTTCGCCCTTTTTTGGACTGAGACGCCCTGCGCACAGTCACTCATGCCCTTGTCACCTCTAGACTCGACTACTGCAACACTCTCTATCTAGGACTGCCCTTGCATACCATCCGGAGATTGCAGCTGGTGCAGAATGCGGCAGCGCGGGTGGTGATGGGAGTTACCCGATTCTCCCATGTTACCCCCCTCCTGCACGGCCTGCATTGGCTACCAGTTGCACTCCGGCTGAGATTCAAGGTTTTAGTTTTGACATACAAAGTCCTACATGACATGGGTCCTCAATATTTAAGGGAGCGTCTTCTGCCAATATGAAATACCGGCTGCCCTGTGTGAGCTCATAGGCAAGGACTCCTCGGGGTCCCGTCGGCGGGTCAATGCTGACTGGCAATTCCCCGGCAACGAGCCTACTCTGTCGCCCCTGACCTCTGGAATCAACTACCCTTGGAGCTCCATCTAGCCCCTGACCTCCGCACCTTCCGCCGTGAGTTAAAGACCTGGTTATTTGATCAACCCGAGCTGTGACCCCTCTTTGGGGGGTGGGATGGATCTTTTAATTTGTTTTATCCTATTGTTTTAATATTTGGGCTTGTAATCTAGTTTAATGGTTTTTTAAGTATTTATTGTTCTGTATTTTAGTTGTGAGCCTGAGTCTTGGAGAGGGGGCATACAAGTTCAAATATAAATAAATAAATAAATCATTAGATGGCTTGAAAAGAGTGTCCTGAGTGTTGTAATTCAATAGATTGGGAAAATCAGATCAGGAAGCAATCTACACCAAATGCCAATTTTTTATGAAGACTAATACACCAGTGGAAATAACAATATTATAGGATTCCCATAAAGTATTTAGCATATGCCAGGACATAAGAATCTTATATGAGAATTAAATTCAAGTTTAAGAATGGTTTAGTGATGCTGTGAAGGAATGGTGACTATGTACTCTGGAAGGCTTTAGTGTAATTCATCTTCCATCTGCTAGTATTTATAGTTTCTCCAAGACCTGCTTTTCATATCTTTCTACTGCTTCAACAAGAAATTCAACAAGAAAAAAAAGAGTGCTACATTAACCTTTGACAAATATAGCATTATTTGAATTGGCACGTAAGACAGTAAATGCCTAAATATGGGCTGGATAGTCCACATTTGTAAGAGTTTGCCCCTTTGATGAATTCACCTTTGGTCTCTTTCTTACTTTCTTTTTGTCTGCTCTGCTTCTGTTCCTTACACCTTGTGAGAGGCTGCTTGGAGGGAGTAAGAGCACCTGCAAATGTGAGAATGTGTTGGCTGGTCTCCAATTCTGCCTGCATAGCAGTGAAGTGGTAGCCATGGGTGGGGAAGGGATGAGGCAACAGCTGGTCTGCTATAGCCTGCTAGTAAAAGAGTCACAAATCTATCTGTATGTGTAATGGGAAAGTGAGGGAAGAAGTCAAGAAAAACAAAGGTGTGTGTGAGTTTGTGAAGATGACAATGTTTATAGGTGTGTGGGGATGAGAAAAGAAATACAGGACAGTTGAGTGTCAGAGTAAAGTATGCTACTTACTTAAATAGAAGAGGTATACTGTAGCATTTTTTCCCAGCTGATTTTACCTTGGGGTTCAGATGCTTATTGTGAGATTTCCAGCCCCCTAGTTTTTGGTATTAAGGATGGGTGGTACATCACAGCAATTGGTTGTACTGAACAATCAGTTGGAATGAATAACTGGTACGCCTCTAAATAAATCCAAGCAATCTCCTCTAACATATGTCTAGCAATTTCCTCACAAAAGAATGGCGGCAGAGGTAGGGACGGTGGGCCGTATCTGTTTCTGGGGGTGCACCCCCGCTGTCTTCGAGCGGTGGCATGCTCCGACCTGCAGGTTCATCCCTGCATCCCCAGGGGCTTTGAGGACCGGCACCCTGGGCTCAGGGTGGTGTGTTTAAATGCCAGGTCCGTAGTGAACAAAGCTCCTCTCGTCAGAGACTTGATTGAGGAGGAAGGCGCGGACCTGGCTTGCATTACGGAAACCTGGCTGGGCCCGGAGGGGGGAGTCCCTCTGGTGGACTTATGCCCACCAGGTTTCCATGTGCTACACCGGCCGCAGGCCCAGGGTAGGCGGGGGGTGGCAGTTGTGATCAGGGAGGCATTTTGTCTGGGGGAGACCACTGTCCCGCAGATAGGCAGATGTGAGTCTCTCCTCTTGAGGCTGGGCCCTGGGGGTCAGTTGGATCTGTTGCTCGCATACCTATCTCCCAGCTGCATGGCTACAGCCCTGCCTACCCTGCTCAATGTCCTCTCGGAGGTGGTGGTTGAGTTCCCCAGGCTTATGGTGCTGCGGGATTTCAACTTGCCTTATCTGGGAGAGGCATCAGGGTTGGTGCAGGAGTTCATGGCCTCCATGACGGCCTTGGACCTGACTCAAGTAATACAGGGTCCGACTCACAAGGGGGGACACACGCTCGACCTGGTTTTTCTCTCAGGACAGTGGAGAAATGATCTGGGGGGGGGTCTCCAACTATACAACCCCTGTCATGGACAGACCATTATCTCCTCTGACTGGCCTTCCAATACGCCACCCCTTGACGCTGGGAGGCGGAACCAGTGAGATGGTTCCGCCCCAGGCACCTAATGGAGCCGGAAGCATTCCTGATGGCACTTGGGCCAATTCCGGCCTCCTTTGCCCACAGCTCGGTGGAGACCCTGGTGGATGCCTGGCAGATGGCGGCTGCCGGGGAGCTGGACTGAGTTGTTCCTTTGAGGCCTCTGACCCACTGCAGATCCCGAGTAGCTCCTTGGTTTTCTGTGGAGCTCCAGGAAATGAAGCAGCAGAAGAGAGGCCTAGAAGTTGGAGGTCTGAATCCGACCAATCACAGCTAAGAACCTATATTAGGTCTTATCTTGCTGCGATGAGAGTGGCGACGTGTGCATACTTCTCCGCTCTCACTGCATCCACAGATAATCGCCTGGCTGCCCTGTTCAGGGCCTCCCGTTCTCTCCTTAACCAGAGGGGGGGGAAGGCCCTCTGCAGGGACGTGCCGAGGAGTTTAGTCAACTTCTGACGGACAAGATCGCTCAGATCCGGACAGGCTTGGACTCCGACTGGGCAGAGTCTGATGGGAACATGGCGACCAGTCTTAGAAATATTATCTGGGAGGAGTTTGACTCTGTGACTCCAAATGAGGTGGACAGAATCATGGGGAGGCTGAGTGCTGCCACATGTTTATTGGACCCGTGTCCCTCCTGGCTGGTGTATGCCGCCTGGGAGGTTACATGAGGCTGGCTCCAGGCAGTTATAAATGCTTCCTTGAGTTAGGGTTCCTATCCTTCTGCCTTGAAGGAGGCGGTGGTGAGGCCCCTCCTCAAGAAGCCTGCCTTGGACCCAGCTGATTTAAACAACTTTTATCTGGTCTCCAACCTTCGCTTTGTTGAGAGTGTGGTGGCCCGACAGCTCCCGGTGTTTCTGGAGGAAACCGACTATCTAGACCCATACCAATCAGGTTTCAGGCCCGGGCACAGCACGGAGACAGCATTGGTCACACTGGTGGATGATCTCTGGAGGGCACGGGACAGAGGTTATTCTTCTGTCCTGGTTCTGTTAGATTTCTCGGCGGCTTTTGATACCATCGACCATGGTATCTTACTGTGATGCCTCAAGGGGTTGGGGTGGGGGGCACCATTTTATGGTGGGTCTCCTCCTACCCCTCGGGTCGTACGAAGGTAGTGTTGGCAGGGGGGCAGAGATCGGCCCCGAGGCCCCTCCTTTGTGGGGTGCCTCAGGGGTTGGTTCTCTCGCCCCTCTTGTTCAACATCTACATGAATCCGCTGGGCGAGATCATCTGTGGTTTTGGGGTGAGTTATCATCAGTATGATGATATACCCAGCTTTTCATCTTCACCCCTAACCAACCCAGTGATGCCCTCAAAGTGATGTCCAGATGCCTGGAAGCAATGCGGGTCTGGATGGGGAGGAACAGACTCCGGCTTAACCTGGTGAAGACAGAGTGGCTGTATGTACCGGCATCTCGAGTCAGCCAGGATATTCCACCTTTAGCTATGGGGGGTAGAGGTGTTGCCCCCCATAGATAGGGCTCGCAACTTGGGTGTCCTCCTGGATGCACGGCTCAGTTTAGAGGACCAGGTGGGGGCTGTGGCCAGGGGGGCGTTTGCCCAGGTCCGCCTGGGGCGCCAGTTGCGACCCTTCCTGAATCAAGATGCCCTATGTACGGTCACTCATGCACTTGTCATTTCCCGTCTGGACTACTGCAATGCTCTTTACATGGGGCTGCCCTTGAAGACCACCTGGAGGCTTCAACTTGTCCAGAATGCAGCAGCACAGGTTGTGATGGGAGGATCCCAATACTCCCATGTTACACCCCTCCTGCGTGAGCTGCACTGGTTACCAGTTGCCCTCCGGGTGAGATTCAAGGTGCTGGTGTTGATCTATAAAGCCCTTCATGGCATTGGACCAGGGTATTTGCAGGAGACCCTGCTGCCAATAACAGCCTCCTGACGCCCGATGTGCTCCCACCTTGCAGCTCCCAGGGGTAGGGCCTTCTCTGTGGGGGAACCCTCCCTTTGGAACCAGCTGCCCCTGGAGCTCCGGGTGGCCCCTGACCTCCGATCTTTCCGCCATGGCCTAAAAACCTGGCTGTTCCAACTAGCCTACCCGGACTGAAGGAGTGGGGAGGGTCTTTTTAGTGGTTGTTTTTAAATTTAACTGAGTTATGAGATTTCCGGTTTAATTACTTTTTAATATTTATATTGCATTGTTTTTAGTATTGTAAGCTGCCCTGAGTCCTTAGGGAGATAGGGCGGCATATAAATCTCATAAATAAATAAATAAATAAATAAATAAATAAATAAATAAATAAATAAAAAAATTGTTTTGTAATAAGAAGACTCCTTTTCTTGTTAGCTGCAAATCTTGAACCAGTCCCACCTTCAGACTTCGTTTAATTAGGTATCAGGGCTGCTCTGGCTTGTTCATTATTTTTACTTTGCTGTTATGAACTTTTTAAGTGATTCTGTTGCTGCTGCTACTAGATTGTTAATATTCCTAACCTTTGTAATATCTGGGTTTTTTTCCCAGCTTTGGAGAGACTGCAGGAGACTCTTCAAAGTATTTTCAAAAGAGCAACGTGACACTAATGACAATGCAGTTGAAGCCTTGCCTGTTCTGGTGATCATCAGTGGCAGCACTGAAGATTTAAGCTAGCATGACACTCTTGTAGTCACGATGGTTAGGAAGGTAGATAATTTCTTTCAAAACAGTATTATAACCATGACAACATAAATACTGGTAAAAGAGCACATTATTACTTATCTATTGCACCATCTGCCTGTGTTTATTTCATTTTCAACTACCTACAACATAACATTGTTCCGGCACAGTTCATGGGAATCAACAGTCAGGTTATTGTATCTACCCATTTAAGGAATTTGAAGTGTTTGTGCTGAGACAAAAAGTAACTTGGGGGAGACGGTTTTCATTCTTTCTTTCAAGCTGATTTACCTTGTCATCTTCTTGCTCAAATATATTACTTCAGCCTCTTTTTTTATAAGTAGAAAGTAGGGCTTTTTTCCTTCTGGTTCTCCTTTGTGAGTTCATCAAATATTTCTAAGGGATGGTTTTTAATTAATCTCTCTGTCTATTAATTGTTCAAAGATCACTATTAACTGAGCCGTTAATAGAAAGTTGTTAGTCATTAGTTCCAAGTTGGATTCCATTTAACGATTTTGAAAATTCTGGCAGAGGTCACTATTTTTCTCTATGTTTCTTTCCTCTAATTATTCCTGTCTTCCAAAGATTTTATCTCATTCCCCAAATCTAGGGTAGTATATTATTAAAAGAAAGGAAAGTGTCCACTCATTCTTGATTGTTGTATATCAGTTTATCCTTTGTTTTAAATGGTTTAAAACAACTAGAATTGAGTTCTGAGTTCTTCCTGTCACATCTTGCATTTATTCCTTCCTGTTGCATAATCTTACTTCCATTCCTCAGTATTGTTTTTTTGCATTTCCTTTTTTTGTCAGAAGAGGGAAATTAATATCTTTTTGAATTTTTATTAAGAATTTTAATTGCAATAGGAAGTTCATTCTTATCTTCCCTTCATCCATGGTTAGTATTTTTGTTTTTGTTATTTATACTATGATTTGTGTGTGTTTTTTTTAGATTTTTACCTGTTTTATATTGGCTTGTTCTGTTGTGGCGGGGCCACAACATTGGCTATTGTATATATTGTTGTGTGCAGAACAGAATTGCCTATGCGGAGTGGGTGGCTATAAAACTTTGACAGACAAATAAATAAAGTAAAACTAATACAAACTAAAGAATTAAATGTGCAGGAAAAGAGGAAAAAAGAAAAAGAGAAGAAAGAATATAATAAACATAAAGAAAGGAAACACAAAGTAACTTCCAACTTTTGTCACAAGTATAAGCACATTTAATAACTCTACACCAAGAGCAATTTTCCTATATCACTGTAATAAAAATGCAATATGCTTTCCTATTAGAAAAGAATCTTCTCAGTAAGCAGATGTGACCACAGGGATCTGTGTGATTACATATTCATTTTGAGAAATATTAAGCCATTTCAAAATGTACAGGATTGCGAAATCTTGTTTGTGAAGAGTTGAAAATTGAGAGAAAGGAACTGCTGGGGCTAGAAGGGAGGGGAAAAAAGGTTAATGGATGATAGTGGGCATTGCGAAGAGAAGCGGAAAATAAGAACAATAGAGAGGTTCTGGAGGATGAGGAATGCAAAACAAACAATTGGAGTTCTGGATGGCTCATGTTAGGGAAGTAGCAGAGACAGCAGGATGAAGTTGGCAGGTCAGGAGTAGAAATTGGATCTCTGGGACCATTGCAGTTTCAGGAGAATATACAGGAGGATCACAGAGGGATAAATAATCAAGGGCAATGTGCTAGTTGGTAGATTTAGCAGCTAAAATGCAGAGGCTTCCAAAAAGCAGCAGTGAATAAGAGGCTGGTGGAGAAACAGCTTAGGACAGAAGTATGCAGATAGTTCCACACCAAGCTAGACTGTAGATAAACAATGGGTGAAAAGTCCTGCTGTTGGTAGGATTTGTCATTGGCTTTGCTTTTTCTGCTGCCATCGTGGGACCAATCAATATGGCACAAACTGGGGGAGGGAGGGAATGAACTGCGTATGCACCCTGGATGAAAGCCAGAATCAGGAAAAAATAACACAGGGCAGGATAGGTATAGTGAGAGTACAGAGACCCTAGTCAGAGCTGGAGAGAAGGCTGGTTGGTGAGAAAGATGCCAAGAAAAGATAGAGGAGAAGTAAATATATTAATGTGTTTGTGTAGTGATCATGAAGTTGTGGAATGATCCAAACCAGATTTAGGACTAACTGAGTGAGTGAGATGAGAAAGTAAGTTTTGTGGGGTGGGGTGGGCTTGCAGAAGTGTTACAACCCTTAGAAATTAGATTGCATTGAGACATAGCTAAAGCTACATGGATGTCAGAGAGCATAAAGTTGGGTAAAGGTGTGAGGATGGTGAAGTCACCACCTACACTGAGATAGCGACAGGTGCAAAAAATATAGTGAGTTGTATTGGGGAGGCTGCAGATTGTTGGAGATCCTTTCTAGCAGACCGATTAGCTCCATGCCTTGATTAAACTGTGGGGAGCCTTGAGCTTAGTTTATTGTTAGTAAGTATCAAATCTGTATGAAGAAAAAACTGTATCTACCCATGATCTAGTCGTGGAAGAATGTGCAAAGCCACCTTTTATTACTGTGATCTATAGCAGCAATAGCAATTCATCCCTGAATTCTATAGCTACAGTGATGCCAAGGATCAAGAGGAAGGACTACTGTAATCATTTGTGAGATCTTGACAGTGATTAATAGCACTGTGCTACAGGTGACTGGTTGTGAATGCCTATTGGAATAAGCTAGGGCTGCTGCTGGTATACAAAGTACCTTGCTGCCTTGGAGCATCTGAACTCACTGTAGGCTTGTGTTGGAACTCCTAGGCTTTGGGGGACTTCAATTAATCTTTTGCAAAGCTGGGAACACCTGATTCTTCCCCTCTGCACAGGTCACAGTGGTAATTGAGCCTATTGTGTTGGAAGTCAGAGTGCTGGTTTGCAACCCTGGCTGGCTATGTACAAAATGGTTGTATTTTATACACTAGTTTTATATTGATTTATAGTTGAGTTACCATGGCAGCACCTTCTCCTAAGTAGCGACCATGATTGATACTTCAGAATAGCAAAGTTCTGCTTTTGATAGACTGTTCCACTATGTGGTAGTGTCAAGGAATTACTTGAGCAGCCAAATTGAAAATCTATAGAAACATGATACTTACTAACCTGTATGCCTATGAACATAGACTGTGTATCAAATGCATGCAAGGCAGCTCAACCACTTCTATATTACTTATCTTCATAGAACATTAGGCATCAAATCACTAGGTAAAGTATCAGACACTGAAGTTCAGAGAACAAGTCAGCCATCAATCCACAAACTACTGATGAAGAACAGACCTGGTGGTTAGGTCATGTACCTGTATGCAGAACAATCACATACCCAAACAGCTTCTCTTGGGGAATTTGCTCACATGGAGGGAAGAAATGTTATAAACATACATTAAAAGCCTCCCTGACATAGATGTGACCATCTGGGAAAAGCTGGCATAAAATCTCTCTACCTGGCATGACCTCATCCATATGGGCTATCAAGCTTGCAGAGTAAGATACACTGTGGAAGCACAACATAAGAATGAACCACACAAATCTAGAATCATCAGTGCAATTACTGCCGTGTCTATACATTTGTCTAACATATGCCAACATGTCTGTGCTCAGATTGGTCTGACCAGTCATCTTTGGGCACACGACATTTAATTTTAACATGACTAATGATGCTGAGGTCTTCATTGACAATGATGGATGAACCACAATTGCTGTGTTTGCTATAATGGTTTTTATGTTGATTGGATTCTGATTGTTTTGGTTTTTTTTAAATTTATGCATGCCACCAAGCGTCATAAATCAGGCAGCCTTATCAATTCAATCAATCAATCCATGTTTTTGTGAATGGTTCAGAGCTGCCTGGGAATTCATTGCTCTCATGGTGGCATGGGATTATCATAGATAATTAGGGCTTAATACACATAGGCTATGTCTAAAATCTTTAATTCAAAGTACATATTATCTGAATATGAAGGATATTAACATTCTCCTTTGCTGTGGTTAGCTTAATTTCTGATCAAATTATTATTATTATTATTATTTATTCGACTTGTATGCCGCCCTACTCCCTAAGGACTCAGGGTGGCGAACATTAAAACTGAACAAATTTACAATAAAAAGAGAATTAAACAAATAAACAAGCCGAATACAATTAAAAGTAAAAATAAAAACCCTCAATCCCCCTCGGGTCAATTGCCTTTGTAAGAGCAAAGGACCTATTAGAGTGTTCTACCCAGATTTCTGATACAGCCTGATTGTTTTGGTATATCCTGTGTCAGCCAATGCAAACAAAAAAACCAGGCAATTATATGTTGGAAAATCTTTATTGCCGTGTCCTAAATATATTAACTAGGAATTAGGTTAGCCAGAGAGCGCTTAAGACTTGGAAAACTCACAAAGTCCACAATGTACTTTGTAACTTGAGCCATTAATGGTCTGCTATCAGAAGAGAAGCAGAAATGCATGACCGGCCCATAACAGCCCAGAGTTCTAATGCCAGGGAATTCCGCAACCTAGTCCTAATGTCAAACTACAGCCTTGAAGTCAGGATGTATGAATTCAAGAATGCCAAGAATGCAGTTCCAGAGTTAGAGTTGTTTCCAACAAAGAAGCAGTGTCCTAAAGACTACCTCTACCTGTTGCTGGTAGGTTTTATTTGGGGAGATTGTTGGCCTCTCCTCTCAAAGAGACAGGCTAACTATCGTTGCTCTGTCCTCTAGAGTTGTGTGTTCTTGAGTTAGGTATTCTGCCAGAAATATCTAATTCTCAATATCTAAATCAGCCCCCACCCATTCAGATATATTTACTTTCAGAACTACCTAAAGTCAGATCTCTGATTGCCTTCTGACTCTTCAGGATGGGCAGTTCATTTGGTATAACTGGAATGCCACATAAGATTATCTCCACAAGGCTTCTTTCCAGTTGCTAATCCTAGACAATTCCCTGGTTTTTAGTGGAAGATATGGGAAATGAAACAAATAAAAAGATGCCTGTCTTGGGCACACATGTTCCCACCCTGAATTTTGTGGGAGGCCTGGTAGCAGCTATTTTCAGGCTGACAGTATTCTCAGGAATTTCCTCTCCTGAGAATTCTCGATGGCTCCTACCTGATACCATTTGAGAAGGCAGTAACCCTGGTGAAAAAGCATTCCATTTATCATTGGTTTACCCTTTACTATATGCAGATTATACTATATATTTAACCTTTATATTTAATGGCCAAAAAACTATATAACAGCTCTATAGATTAATAGAAGAAAAGCCCATGAATGCTGTATCAACAAATTTCTCATAATCTGAACTTGGGCCATGTTATGATAGCGCTTGATCAACCCATTTATTGATACTTCTAGACTTGCATCTGTTTAGAACCAGACCCTATCTAAGTTGGCATTATTATTATTATTACCTTTATTGTCAGAGTACAACATATGTACAATGAGATTGGCTGAGCCTCCCTTCATGCACCCCCCCCAACACAACTCACAGCAAGGACAGAAGTCCCTAACCCAGTCCCAATCTTATTACACTATGTGACAATGCGCCAGCCCTGCAAGTCTGTGTTATTTTCCTTTCAGAAGTCTGACAGCCCACGGGTAGAAACTGTTCTTCAGCCTGTTGATGTGTTTGGCTATGCTTCTATATCTCCTACCCAATGGTAGGAGAGTGAAGAAGTGCTGACCAGGATGTGAGTCGTCCCTGAGAATTTTCTTCATTCTTCTAAGGCAGCAAGCCCTAGCGATGTCATCTAGTGGTATCAGGAAACAGCCCACAATGTTTTGTGCTGTGCTCACCACACTCTGTAATGTCTTTCTGTCCACGGCTGTCAAGCCAGCATGCCACACCGTAATGCAATATGTGAAGACGCTTTCTATTGTGGACCAGTAAAAGGAGATCATCAGTCGTTGTTCCACTTTATTCTTTTGCAAGGCCCTAAGGAAATGGAGTTTCTGTTGGGCCTTTCTGGCGACCTGGGTTGTGTTGATTTTCCAGGTAAGATCTTCGCTGAGGTAGACTCCCAGGAATTTAAAGGAGGAATCTCTCTTCACACAGCCCTCCTTGATGTAAAGTGGGGCGGGTTCCTTTCTCTTCTTCCAGAAGTCTAACATCATCTCCTTTGTCTTGCTGATGTTTAGGTGCAGGTTGTTTTCTAGGCACCATGAGGATAATTTTTGAACCGCCCTCCTCTACGCTGTTTCATCTCCACCTTTCAGATGTCTTGGAGTATTCTTTCTAGTTATAGTTAGGCTGGCTGGAAACAATGGGAGATACATGAATTGTAGGCCAGCATATATAGATGACAACAGATTGGGGAAATATTTTGTATATAGTAGTGTGAGGCACAGAAAAAAGAGAGATTGAAACAATAAATTTTAAAAAATACACTGTGAGCATTAAAATGTATGGCATTTTGATTTTTATGATTTGTTCAAAGCATTAGGTTTGTATTGGATGTTTTAAAACATTGAATTGAGAAAAGAGGGTTATATTTTAAAAGATATGGTTTATGGACTTTGTTTATAATTAGGGCAGTCATCTATATGTAAGAAGTTGGAAAACTAGTTTTTAATCCTTTGTTTTCAACAAAATCTATAAGATTTGTCTGTTAAGGTTTAGAAATAGTTTAGTCAATTCATAATTTGAATATTCTCTAAAAATTCTTTCCCAAGACACACAGATGCTTGTGAATGGTCAAATCATCCTGAAAAAAAACTCTCTGAGAATAGGAACATTTGAAGCCGTTTCTTCAAAACATTTAAAATGGGCCTTGGTGGCTCAGGCTGTTAAATGCCTGCATTTAAGTTCCAGCTGCCTACAATTACTGTAGGCTCGAATCCCACCAGGCTCAAGGTTGACTCAGCCTTCCATCCTCTCGGGGTAGGTAAATTGAGGACCCAAGATTGTTGGGGGCAATAAGCTGACTTTGTAAAAATGCCGCTTAGTAATAAGCAGGCATATACATTGGAATGAAGGCTATTGCTGAGCACACTGGGTTTTATCCCAAAAATTGTAAGCCGCCCTGAGTCTTTGGAGAAGGGCAGCATATAAATGTAATTAAAAAAAAGAATGTAACTTGAATAGGGAGGGGGGAAAACAGAGATTCTTACCTTTTTAAAAATACTATAGATTAGCATATTTTTCAAATATGAACCTGATTGTAGCTGCAGGTTGCTTTTTTGTACACTAAACATGAGGAAGATATTTATTATGTGTGCTTTATATACTTTTTAATTTCACCCTCAGACCTCCATATCACTTGCTATATTTCACATTATTTTATTTCTAACCCCTTTTTGATATAGAAAAGTCTGATTGATTATTAGGGTGCAAACTCAGTATTGTTTCTTCCCATGCATTTAATTTACACATGATGACAAGTGCAAATGAGGTCTATTAGACCGTGGCAAATAATAAACCTGAAAGTGTTTTGATGAACAAAAAGGTTTTCATCCATTGTAATCATTTTTCAGAATAAATCTGAAAATAGGAAAAGGACAGAAAAGTTATTGGGGGTACAATCTCTAGTAAGATTTTTGCCAAGATGCTGTTAAGATAGTCTATGTGTGCCATCGGAAGCATAACTCTGAAATCATTTTGCAAGATGGATTCGCTTGTCTCCCTGTCCTTGGTTGGCACTGAGAGCTCACTTTACCTTTAAGTCCATGTCTTAGATTAGAAGGAGCTGCAGTAAAATAAGACAGTGACTATGTCTGAGAGCATGCGTGTACATGGGCAGACTTGAAGGCCACTCTATGGGGCTTTGTATATCTGTCATTGATAATATCAGATTGTCCTGCCAAATATTCCCTCGTGAAGCTCTGAATTTATCTGTAGTGACAGGATGATGGAGAATACTTTATTCTTCCAACAAGGCAGCATTAAATAATTCCCCAGCTCTACAGTTCCTGTGTGCTTGGTCTCATGGGGAGAAATGAAAGCTTTCCCTGTAACTCCCACATCAACTCAAGATCTGCCAATGGCTTTGGCTGGTGCAGAATTCTCCATTTAGTTGCTTGACAGAAGCATCTTCTTAATTGGGTTAATGAGGGGATCATCAGTAAGGAAGAGGACAGAAAGATGGAGAGAGTCCAGTATGGCTAATAAAAGATTCAAAATTTGAAGAAGCACACTATCACACTGCTACCAAGCTACTAAGTAAGCAGTTTTGTTTGACTACATAGAGAATATGGGGGATGAATTCATTTCCCCATAAATGCATTATTGAAAGGACAAGCTATTTTTTTTCTTGTAAAAGGATACAATATTGTATCTATGCTTGGTGTCATTCAGGCTGCTGCCTCTGGACTTGACAAAAGAATCAGGAATTTAAGAAACTGATGTGTAAACAGAAAAGTGGGTTGGGCTTTAAATGTTTAAAAAATTGTAAATGTTTAAAAAATGTAAAAAAATTGGAATGAATAAAGTGATACTTTGTTACCAGGCAATGTATACCTCTGAAAAAAATAAATAAAGCTGCAGGTGAAATGAAAATCAAGAGGAATATATTTTGCCTTCTTTCTTCTTAGATGGACTACTTACATTCTAGGGTGGAGCTAAATAAAGTTTTGCAATGAAGGAATGAAACAAATCAGCCTTTAGATCTCACATTTCTCCAGGCATGGACAACACATCATATAATTGCTATTTAAAAAAAAAACCTTATGAGATGAGATGATTTTGGTAAGGTTTTATACAAGATTGCTAAAGTCTGTAAGACCATCAAAACTTAAGATTTCAGTAAGATTTTGTAATTATCATGTGAAAGATTGCAAAAATTTATTAACCAGATTGGGGCAGCATGCCTCTTTGGGGTGGGGAGGGGTTTGGCATGCATTCTAGTATCTGCTGATCTCTCAGGTAGCTAATCAAATCATTTATTTATTTATTCATTCATTCCATTTCTATACCACTCATCTCACCTAGATGATGTTTACTTGTTTGTTTTATTATATTATATTTCTAATAGTAAGTGATCTCTTAATGATTCACAAAATAGAGTTTAAAAATCATATAATACGACCACAATTAAACCCAAAATTTCTGTTGTTAAGTGAAACATTTGTTAAGAGAGTTTTGCCCCATCATACAACCTTTCTTACCACAGTTGTTAAGTGAATCACTGCAATTGATAAGTTAGCAACCTGCTTGTGAATCTGGCTTTCCCTATTTACTTTGCTTGTCAAAAGGTTGCAAAAGGTGATCGATCACATGATCTGGGGACACATCAGTGGTCATAAATATGAACCAGTTGCAAAGCATCTGAATTTTGATCATATGATCATGGGGATGCTACAAAGGTTGTAACTATGAAAAATGGTCATAAGTCACTTTTTTTCAGTGCTGTTGTAACTTTGAATGGTCACTAAATGAACTGTTGTAAGGAGGACTACTGTACTGTATGAACATATAATAAAAAATACTGTAGAATTTTAAAGCAAATTACACCTTCTGTAATGTAAACCCATAGTAAAACCTACAGGAATTGAAAAAGTCAACTGGGTGACTTTGTGTCACCTGTGTCATGCTCTTCTCATAATCTGGGACATCCCTCTGACTCAGTGGTGGGATTCAAATATTTTTACTACCAGTTCTGTGAGCGTGGCTTGGTGGGCATGGCATGACCTGGTGGGCGTGGCCTGATGGGTGTGGCAGGGGAAGGATACTATAAAATCTCCATTCCCACCCCACTCCAGGGGAAGGTTACTGCAAAATCCCATTCCCTCTCCACCCCACTAATCTGCTTTCCAGTTCCATTTCCTGTGCGGGGCAACAGAAGAAGACCCAGCTGATCAGCTGGGACTTGGGAGGCAGAGAATAGATGGGGGGCGAGGCCAGTCAGGGGTGGTATTCTGAACTACTCAAAATTTCTGCTACCGGTTCTCCGAACTACTAAAAATTTCCTATACCAGTTCTCCAGAACTGGTTAGAACCTGCTGAATACCACCTGTGCTCTGACTACTTCAGCTAAAAATTCTAGGTAATGGTGTTCCAAACATACCTGGGAAGCTTCAAGTTGGAAAAGGCTAACTAAAAATATAAAGATATGCAGAAGGGCAGAAGGGCAAGAGCATGACTTTTGATTCAATCAATGTTGAGATGGTGATTAGCACATCTACATTTTAGAAGAAAACTAGTCTCAATGAACTACTAGACTTTTCTTCAAATGAAAGGTGTGGTTTTTACTTTTAAATAAATAATAAATAAAATTTATTTTTAAATATTTTGAATTAAGATGGAAAATATAAAGAATGGATGAAATGATTGAAAAAGTGTCAGTGCTTAGAACAGATCTATCTTTCAGAATAGTAAGTATATTCTTTTGAGTCATTGTATCTATACACTCTAAATTGTTCATCATATCAAAAAAGACTGGGCAGTTTCCTTGCATTATCTTAATATATTTCTCCGAGATTCTTTCTTTTTGTGGGCAGACCATTCCATTCTAATCTCCCATTAATTTACCCATAAATTCTTTATAAAATATTGCTTTATCTTCATTTGGTGCGTAAATCAAATCACAAAATTTTTTGATACCATGTACAAGAGGAACATTTAAACATAACCAAAATAAGTGGTGGATTTATGAAATTTGAATGAGTCTATGTAGAGAGGAACTAAACAATGTTTATTAAAAGTAAAACATTATTTTTTCATTTTCATCAGAATTATTGTTTTAAAAGAGAGAGAGATTTACATGTGGCTTAAATTTAACTTAGGATAAATAGAAATGCAAATCCCCCTGTAGCCAGTCCTTTGTTTGTTGTAATTTGGTTGTGAGGAAGGGAGTAGACGTGTGGCCACAGAGGAATGTTTTCTCAATGATAGAAAAGAGAGTTCTAATAGAGAAAGCATATTAGTTCTGTCATCCATTAGCTTTCTTCAATTCAACATGAATATTAGTAATTAGATGTTTCACGGGGGGCGGGGTTGTTGATAAGAAATAAACATATAACGAATAAAGGAAATAAAAGGGTGAAAACTCTCTTAATACTTGACATAAATGACCTCTGTGATCATATTAAGAGCAACTGCGTTCTCTTTGCTGATGATGTAAAGCTATTCAACACAGCCAACAATACTGCCACCCTTCAAAAAGACCTCAACTAGTATCAGAATGGTCAAACAAATGGCAACTTCAAATTTATTTCAACAAATAAATGCTCCGTCTTACATATTGGCAAAAAAAATCAGAAAATAAAATACATGCTGAATAGTCAAGACCTTGTTGATGATCCAAACTCTGTCAAGGACCTTGGAGTACTCATGTCTAATGATCTAAGTGCTAGAGCCCACTGTAACTACATAGCCAAAAAGGCATTAAGAGCTGTTAACCTAATCCTACGTAGCTTTTTCTCTGGTAATATCACACTACTAACTACAGCATACAAAACATTTGCTAGACCAATACTCGTATACAGCTCATCAGTCTGGAACCCACATTATGTATCTGATATTAACACAGTCCAGAAATATTTCACAAGAAGAGTTCTCCACTCCTCTACTCGTTGCAGAACACCTTATGCCACCAAACCTGAAATTCTAGACCTAGAAAACGTAGAACTATGCCGCCTTCGGTCCAATCTAACTATAGTATATAAAATCATACATTGCAATGTCCTACCTGTCAATGAATACTTCAGCTTCAACCATAACAATACAAGAGCACACAATAGATACAAACTGAAGGTTAACCGCACCAAACTTGATTGCAGGAAATACTACTTCAGCAACAGAGTGGTCAATGTCTGGAATACTCTACCTGACTGTGGTTTCTTCCCCAAACCCCAAAAACTTTAACCTTAGACTGTTTACTATTGACCTCACCCCTGTCCTAAGAGGTCTGTAGGGGGCGTGCATAAGCGCACCAATGTGCCTACCGTCCCTGTCCTATTGTTTCTTTTATTTTTTTGTTTTATTTTTCTTATATGTATCCATTTCATGTATTCATAACTATGTTTATACTTATACCTGTTATCTTGTAAGCAATTGACAAATAAAATAAATAAATAAAATAAATAAATAAAAAGAAACAAAATTATTTGTTTAACTAGGAAATGAAAAAACTTACTATAATTCCTTATAAAAAACTTACTATACAGTTTGTTTAACTAGGAAATGAAAAACTTACTATAAAGCTTACTATAATTCCTAATATCCTATAGAATTATTGATAAATAAAAACCTTTGGTATATCTTAACTATTAACTTCTAGTGAGTCATTTTATTCTCATTTCTACTACTTTTTAGATTTTTATTTTTTTTGACAGAGTTGTCTATATGTTGTCTATATGTGTTAGTATTTGCATTCTTCTGGAACTGTTTTAACTTTTTATAATCATTAACTGTTCAATGTGTGCATGGGATTGTGTATGTGCAAACACACGTGCACATGATATTTCATCCACTATGACAGTAGGCATTGTGGGTGTTTTGAAATCCATGTGAAATACAGTCTCTGGCTTGCTCTTTGTACTCTCTTGCTCTGCAGTGAAGTCTGGCTGAACTTTTCATGCCAATAATCCTGTCCATAGCCCCTTTCCAGACATATCTCTGTCTTTAACAATTCTCTTATTCAGGGCAGCTTGGAATTTGGTATGTCTCTTGTTAGACATTGGTATTTACTTTGTCACTTAAAGGGTGGGGAATCTCATTCTAAGTTTCTATACAATGCATAAGTAAATAATTCCCTTGCTACTGGCGTCAGTTGTCTCTCCATATTGTTGAAAAGCCAGTATTTTATCCTTTTTTATCTAGTACATTTAATTCTATATATTACCATTTCTGGAAGCATGTTAAATGCATTTCAAGTTCTTCCTTATTAATTTAAAGTACTCAATGAATCTGTGATGCTTTATAAAATTCTATAAGCATTATAGTTTTCAAACTCTGAACAAAGTGAATTTCTCAATGATGTAAAACACATAACTGAATTAGAAATTAGGTTAGGCTGTCTGGTAGCCTTAGTTTTTATATTAGGAGAATCTTATTAACACTATCAACAGTAAACATAATAACAATTGGTAAGGTAAGCAATCAAGAGACTAGTTGTCATAATACAACTTAGTTTATATGGCCTTCCTTTGAAAATGGATTTAGGAAACCAGTTAGGATTCTAAACATGTATGGCAAACTTCTATTTTCATTTCCAGTCTTTTAAGGGAGATACCACCTCATGACTTATTCAACCAGTTGCTTGGCTATATTAAAATGGGTACTAACCTCTTGGATTCTCTTTTCCTACACTGCCATCCCACAGGATCAGCTAAATAAATTTAATTAGATTGGTGCAACACTAGCTCTGCAATTGACTTTTATTGCTTTGGCTGAAATACTCAAAGTTTAAATAGCTGCTATTATTTTTTGCGCTAAGGATTAGTAAAATTATTTAGTGTTAAACACTGGGCAAGCTTAATAAAGTCCAGGTTTATTAAAGTGTTGTAATTGGAACCTGAGTTAATCACAGATCTGATAATTTTCAACTTCTGGCCATGGAGACTCCTTTGAAGGCTGCCTTGTCCTCCTAGTGGAAAGGTAGGAAATTAATTTAAAGTCCTAGGTACAAGTACTTCTCAACTTATGATGTATCCCCAAAAGGTACCTTCAACCCTGTTCCAAAGTTCCAACTCTCCCAACCCTGACGTCACATGACTACATTTTAAGTGCTTGGCATCTGGGTGTATTTACGGCCATTTGCAGGCGTCCCGTGGTCACATGACTGCAATTTAGGATTGTTTTGCCCCAAAACCAGGGTTTATTCCCAATTTTCATAGTGAAGAATGGGATCACTTAACCACTGTAGCATTTGCTTAATGACCAGTGTTTGCTTAACGGAAAAAAGATTGTAAAATGGGTCAGTCATATAGGTGACCTGCTTTACGACCATCATGATTTAAAACTGTAATAGGATGGCTCCATTACAGTTGTAAGTCACAGACTACCTGTAAGCAAAGAAGAAATTAGAGGCTTCCTGAATAGATTGACAATTGTTCTCATTGATTAAACATCTTATGTGAATATTTGTATGCAGAATAGATAAACTGTAATGACCCAGGGCATGGCACAAAGGCAACACAGTCAGATAATAAATAAGAGTCCCTTTATTATCTCCAACTTTGCCCCCAATGTCCATTTTTGTTACTTTCCTCAGAAAATCAGATTTAACTTTGTAGAAAATTCAGTCCAAAACCAGGTACATACAGATTGTAACCAAAAATGAAACAAACAAAGCTGCAGTAATTAACTTGACAGGGCAGGAGAAAGACTTTCAGACTTGAAAGCATGGCAACATTCACACAGTTGGGAAGATGCCAGGAACACAGATAAGCCATGACAATACCAGATAAATTCACTATTTGCTCCCAACAATTTACTGTGCACAGCTTCCCTTTTTAAACACTGTGTACCCAGTTGCAGCTAATGAAGGGAATCAGGGCCCTTTCCTCCCCCGTAAGCCATGCAACTCACATTGCTCCCCTCTCCATTCCTCCCTACTTGCCCTAGGATGAAGAGAGGGTGGGCCTGGGTCTTCCTCTGAATTCCCTCTCCCTTGCTCTATCTCTTCCCTGCTCTGCCCAGCCAGACTGTGCTCTTCCCCAGTTTCTTCCACAGCTAACGGAGCCAGACTCCCACTCCCTGTCAGCTGTTCGGCTTCCCCCTCCAAGTCAGATTCTGACAGGGGTATGACATAAACAATGGCATCTTTCTTCCATCATTCCAGTTCAGAAAGGCATTAAACAAAACAATTTTCTAATGTTGTTATTTAAATTTAAAAATATGATGCAGATTCTTGCTAAAAAGAGACCATCTGCCTGATTTGGTGAATTAGTTAATAATTCTGTTATCCAAAGAAGATGTTATAATTCTTTTACTAAAACCTATTGGGAACATTATAAGCTTTAGCTGCTTATTATAAAGGGAAGACTGTATTGATAAATTATCAAAAGGTGAAGATAGCTATGTTTTCAAAGAATTTTACTAAATTTATATGTAACCGATAATTACCTGGGCATATCAGGTAAAGTGCATTAACTATCTGTAAATCCCATTTAATATAATTGATTCTGGAAAACTCAAGTAAATGTGTTCAAAATTGTACTTCAGGATGTTTGACAGTCACACTAAATCTTTTAAAATCGGTGGGAGTGTTTTATCTCAACTATTATGTGCTTCTGAAGCTAAGTTATTTAGCCTCAAGTGGTTTTTATGGGGTGCAAATTTATGTGTTTTTGTGAGCGTGTGTACATGTCTTGATTTTTACCTGTTGGAAATAATGTAGAATAGTAATATCAGTAACGCATATTGCCCCCAACAATCTGGGTCCTCATTTTACCAACTTCGGAAGGATGGAAGGCTGAGTCAATCTTCAGCCAGTGAGAATCGAACTGCCAAATTGCTGGCAGCCTGCAGTCAGCAGAAGTAGCCTGCAGTACTGCATTCTAACCACTGCACCAACTGAGCTCATTCTCAGCTTTGATGAATTTTTGTATCAAATGTTGGTACACAAGCTTGGTACTTGTGTAATGATGGCTATTTTTCTGAAATAGGGGGCATTAAAGTTGAAGAGAATGTTAGTATATTTCTAGTGGTCCCTGGATTGACCCTGGGGTGGGTAGTTTTAATAATGTTTGTTTATTTGTAATTTTATTGTTTTAGTTGTTTGTAATTTGGACTTGTTTTTATTCGTTATTTCATTGTATATCTTTTGTATGTTGCCTGAGTCCTTTGGGAGTAGGGCGGCATACAAGTCTAAATAAATAATAATAATAATAATAATTTCTTCCTATGTTGCCCCTTGTGTAAATCACCAGATGGCTTGTTGAAGCCATCTGGAAACTTGGGAACTTACGCTGCAGTCTCAAACCCTTAAACTTTTCCTTTGCCTGTGTTAGTACCATAAAAGCTAAAACTTGAATTCAGATTGAAATAGTGCTGCACTTAGTATAAATAAGTAATAACAATCTATTTTTTCTCTATTCTGAAAACACAAAGCTTTCATATTTCAGTTCTGATTCCTGTACTATTCTTTGGCAGAGTATAGTTGAAAGTAAAGCTGAAGATCAATGCAGGAAAAAAGAAGGGAGGGTGGAGGGAGGGAGGGAAGGAAGGAAGGCTAGTCTATGTATTTCTTAGCAACTACACAAATCAAATCCATTCATAATCCATCTTGAGGTTACAAAAAACAAAACAAAAAAAACCCTACAGTTGTCAGAATGTTTTTGGAAAATATTTATGTGGAAATACGCTAAGTCATCTACTGTCATATTTACTGGCAAGTTCATAACATTCTTTCCTGAATGCTCACGTCAACACAGACTCTAGGCTCATAACTGGCTTCAAGCTCTCAAACACACAGCAGCACAGCTAGATAAGAAACTTTATTATTAGGAGGAAGCCATTGAAACATTATCCTCTGTCAACATGAAGATACAATTTCTTTTTATAGCCACAGTAGGTTAATCCTAGACTTCTTTGTCCTACCACTCCCATTGTATAATAAACTAATGTATAATAAAACATTTATTTCTGTGCTTTTTGGCCTTGAAGTTGGATGAATGTTGTTTGTCACAACTGACATATAAAAACATAGAAAACTGATGGACCCTGAATATTTTGTTTGTTGGTTGCTTTCTTTTTGTTTATTTTTAATTATTAGTTTTATTTATTAATTTTCATTATTAGTATTTTTTAATTTTTTTTGATAATTTACTTTTACATTTTTGTTGGATGATAGACATGTGTTTATCCCAAGTATGCTTAAACTCACTAACCGTAGTCCTTGACTTACAAGCACAATTGGGCCCAAAATTTCTGATGCTAAGAGTTTTGCCCTATTTTACAACCTTTCTTGCCATAGTTGTTAAATGAATTGCTACAATTGTTAAGTTAGTAACAGAGTTATTAAATGAATCTGGGGTCCCTATTGACTTTGTTTGTCAGAAGATCACAAAAGCAACCATCATAACTATGAGTCAGTTGCCAAGTGCCTGAATTTTGATCATGTGACTATGGGGATGCTGAAACATCTGTATTA
This sequence comes from Naja naja, assembly GCA_009733165.1. Taxonomy (NCBI): domain Eukaryota; kingdom Metazoa; phylum Chordata; class Lepidosauria; order Squamata; family Elapidae; genus Naja; species Naja naja. The sequence goes on from CM019150.1 coordinate 43,307,414, forward strand.
GTATGAAAAATGGACATAAGTCACTTTTCTCAGTGCCATTGTAACTTGGAGCAGTTCTAGTCATGATCTTTTTGGCTATATTGCCATTTTTTTAGTTCTCTAGTCAGACAAGCAGGTAATATGTATGAAAAGATTGTAGAGCAGGGGTGTCAAACTTGATTTCATTGAGGGCCTCATCAGGGTTGTGTTTGACCTTGGGGGCTGGGTAGGCATGGCCAGGTTGGGCATGGCCAGTTCAATGTCACTTCTGTTGGGGACACCTAGGGTGGCCCAAATGCTCTGCCAGCGAAAATGGAGTTTGAGAGGCTGCAGTGGCCTCCTGCAGGAATGCCGTTTATGCTATTTGCCAGGACTTGAGAGGGCCGGATGCCATGATCTTAATGTTGAGTTTCAAGCCAACTTTTGCACTCTCCTTCTTCATGTGCATCAAGAGGCTCTTTAGTATTTACAAACCAAAAGATTTTAATTGTTATGGTTGAGGGAAAAAATCCAATTTTTGATGAATCTTTAATTTGATTTTGTCCTGCTTTTTTCTTTAGTATGCATAGGTATTTTGTTAGGTGGTTTTTATACCTTGAGGTATAAAAAAAATGACATGAAGATAAATGTGCAGAACTCCTAACAAGCTAAACAAGTTTCTTCCCATCTCTTGGAACCAAAAAGAGAAGGGAGGTACAGTATAAAATAGTATTATCAGTATTTGAAGGTTGATGGGGAAGTAGGCAAAATTCTTCAGCTGTTGTAAAAATACATTTAAAAAAAAAAACCCCTACTTTAAGAATTATGTGAGATTTTTATTATACAGGAGTAAAAGTGCTACATGGTATGGTTGAAATCCAGCCTGACCATGGAACAGTTTCTATGCCTTTATTTTAATTTGAGGAAAGATTGCTTGTAATGTCAGACATTTTTGAGTAAAAAAAATATCTCTAGCTGAGAATAAATTCATTTAAAATAGATAATACAGAGAAACAGTCTGAATGTTCTCTTTGCTATGCTACACTTCTATTATTATGTAGAGAGGACGTAGCTTTTTAAAATAGGTTTTAGTGCCACTGAAAGTTAAGTGTGTATGTAGCTTTCAATCTTCTTTCTGACTACTTATGCATTCTTTGTAGTTAGTTTTATATAGTGTTACTTTGTGATATAATAAACATGATGTTGTTGATTATGAATATAGTGTATTGAAGCACTTATAGCTTCTTATTCATGGAAACAATGAGTGAGAGCTTGTGAACCAATATGTATCCAGATACTAAAAAAATGAAAGGGAGTAAATTGGCTTTATGCACTTTCTCAATGCATATATGTATCTTCTCACTGATTTCTTATCAGTTTGTACTCACAATAATCTCATACACTCATCAATTTGTTATAAATAAGCACTGGATTGCATATGTGGAAACGAGCTGCCACTGAAATGCTGAAATCATCTTATACATATTAATTTAATGCAGAAAAGGCCAGCCAGAGTTCTGGATAGTTTGTGGAACTGAACTGTTCAATTCTTCATAAAAATACATTCACATATGCCTCTTCCTTACAAATATGGCTGAACAATTTGTATCTCAAGAACAACAAACATAAGTTGGGTATTGGCTAAAGGTCCACCTGGATTATAATATTTTCCATAGCCAAAGGAAGAAATAATTGTGAATTAAATCCTAACCTTTTTACTTTATAGTGACAAAGATGGTGCTTTGTAAGACCCAAGATTAAAACTGGAAGTAGCCTAAAACTGGAAGTAGCCTCCAAATTGCAACACTAATAGACGTCAGTTTCTACATTTTTGTTTTTTTCTCCAAAAAAAGCAAACAGTATAAATAACACTGAAAGTAGAAATGATAGTCTTTTGACATCTGCTGAAGAAAACCATTGGTTTAGAAAACCATTGTGTGACATAATAGAAAGCTGCCTGGCCTAGGGTGGTTATTCAAGAGTAAAGTAATTGGGATGTGAGTAACCAAAAGTAACTAGCAACAAACTCTAAGAAGGATTAGTACATGATTACACTTTTTATGTGCAGGTTTCTAGTATAGTAGCTCAGTTCAGAATGATTTGATCCAAAGAATATAGTAATTATTTCAAATGACATATCAGTGAGATAGCCCATAGAAGAGCATTATTTGTACAACATGATTTACCACATTGGAACAACAATATTTTCAAGTCTTCCCACTTTACCACTATCACATACTCACATAATTTCCTGCTATGACGACAAGTTTTGCATATGTGCTAGAGTAGTGGGGGAGGGAAGAAGTAAAGGAGGACCAAAATTAACAAGATCCAGAAAACTGTTGCAATAATTAGAAAGAAACATGCAAATATTACTAGTGAAATTTCTAGCTTTGTTTGAGGCAGAAGCTGATATTCCTGATGAGATCTAGCATTTCATAGTATAATGGTTGGTGGTATATCTTTTGTTACTGGAAATTGATAGATATCTGTCTTGGATCAACAGTTGCTATACAGAGATTAGAAGGTTGTATAAGGTTAAGTCTTTGCTTTGTATTAATATAACTATTGTCTCCATTTTTAAACTTACTCTTTGAATTCACTTCTTTTTTTCTAAACCCAATGCCCACCCACATATTGCTTTCCAATAAATATTATTTTGAAAATATTTTAGAAATTGTAATTTGGTAATTTGCTTCAATGGACTGGGACTCTGGAGATTGACTGCCATTGCTGGATTTAAACTTGATATTGTGTTTTATGCTACTGGTGAAAAGCACCTTTTACTTGTGATCTCTTACTGAGGAAAGAACCACAACTAGTGGCAGCAATACCAATCAAAGTAATCAGTGCTGTATTCAGGCATGGCTGCCCTGGTTAGGTGAGGCCTTATATCATGGTATCCATTAAAGCAGGTGTTGCCAACCTTTTGGACCTCAGGGACCACCAACCTCATAATTTTAAATCCCAGGGACCACTAACCAGTTCTGTGGGTGTGGCCTAATTTGTGGGTGTGGCTTGGTGGTCATGTGACTGGCTGGGCATGGCTTGTATGTAAATATTATAAATATTTATATAAATATTGAATTTTTATAAAAAAGCAACTTTTACCCAAAATCAGGCAAAGCAGGCAGGCAGATTGAGTTGCTCACAGAATCACAGATTCATTCAGAGATCTATCTATCTGCCATCGGCTAGCTCAGTCTTTCACATAAAATTTGCTTGCAAGCAAACTCACAAAATTAACTCACAACATACCATGTATGTAAATATTGTATTTTTTATTAAAAAAAGAGCAACTTTTACCCAAAATCAGGCAAAGCAGGCAGGCAGATTGAGTTGCTCACAGATTCATTCAGAGATCTATCTATCTGCTATCAGCTAGCTCAGTCTGTCACATAAAATTTGCTTGCCGTGAGTCTGCACTGAATAATAGAACCTTCAGTCCTAAGGGAGGTTCAGCTGTGCTTAAAAGCAGAGCCGAAGATCTGAAGACTAGCTAGAAAGCAAGAAATCCAACCATTTCCTGCTTCCTAGCTAATCTAAATCTCCCACACAGCAGAACAACTGATGGTTGGAAAAATAGCAATTTAGCAGGCAAGTAAGGAGAGTGGGCGGGGAGGGTTCCCATGGGCCATGTGGGCGGTGCAGCCTTGTGTTTCTGTGCAGCCTGGATTAATTGCTTTGGAGGGGGTGCTCTGGGAGTGAGATTTCTCTGCGGCCCTCCAAAGTTTTCTTGTGGCCCACCTGTGGGCTGAGGCCCACCGGTTGGCGACCACTGCATTAAAGCATGGTATTATCATGCAACTGATATGTTATGTGATTTTATCATTTATTAGCGAAGTCAAGGATGTTAAAATACCATGATATTTATTTCCTCCAAAGATCAAAATCATGCAAGCAATACTATTCCCAATGGTATTGGACTCTGAAGAAGCAACATAGGAAAAGTATTAATGCTTACAAATGAAGGCCTGTCCTTGGATAATGTTGCAGCATCCAATTTGGGTTGGTCAGGGAAGTTTTGTCTTCTGAGCTTTTGGACACATGCTGGAGCCCATCTTCAGAGAACTGTTCTCTAGCTAGAGAAAAGTTCCCTGAAGATGGGTTGCAGCATGAGTCCAAAAGCTCAGAAGACAAAACCTCTGGTTCCCATGACTAAGCCAGATTGGATGCTGCAATATTAATGCTTCTTAATTTTGGCATTGGAGAAAGGTCGTGAGAAAACTGCTGGCAGCCAAAACAAAACCAAAGAATCATCAAACCCAGAGTTCTCCATCAAGGGCACAAATCAGCAGTCTCAAATTATCTACTTCAGACACCTTATGTGAAGATCTAACTCTCTGGAAAAGTCCTTAATGTTGAGAAAGCAGGACAGAAAGAAAAGAAGCAGATAACCATCAGCAAGGTGAATGGGCTCAATTATGGTGGTAAGGAGTACATCTGAAAGACCAGGTTTGGGCAGATCATCATGCAGAAAATCTAAGTGGTTGATAACACTCAGCAATGACTTGATCACTATATGGCATATAACCCAATCAATCAATCATTGTGTCATGCTACAAAGTTGTTTCCCTCATCTCCCTCCTATGGATGCTTGTTGAAACAAGCATACTAGAAACATTAAAAATTCTTAATAAAAGAATCCTGCTGCAAGACCAGTTCTGCAAAATTTCTTTCATTACTTCTCACACTGTACAGGAAAGCTTGATGATTCACCAAGTTTCCTGTCTCAGCAGAAATTATTCATCCTTATGATTTCTGTTACCCCCAGATACACCTTTTGCATAAAAAGTGCTGCACTCTTTAATTTGCTATAATGGAATTCTTTGGTTATTTTTGTATTATTAATCAGATAATTTTGCATATTAAGCAATCAATATTTTTCAATAACTTTATTTTTAACTGTAATTATTTAATACATATTGGAAAATAGGTAAGAAAATGCATATTACTACTCTTACATTTAATAAAACTCTTTTGTGATAAACACAGTAAACACAAATATTACATTATAGATCCCATTTAGAAAGAAACTCCTTTCTCTAAAGCTATTTTATTAATATTTATTCATAGAAAAGGTCAGAATCCTCACCTACCGTTCATAGGATTTTGAAATGTTTTCTGGTTTCTAAGATGTTAATCATCAAAATAAGCTAAAATCATATTCTGTTAAATCACTACAGATCTTGTAAAAAAGTTTTTCAACAAACTGAATTATATTTACACTCTCTTTACAGATTGTTTGCAAAATGGAGAGTCCTGATTCCACTATGCAATCCCCCCCCTCTCCCACACACACACAGAATATACAGGATTAGTTAGATACTTCAGTGGCATATCCAGCTGGTCTTACTCTTGATGAATGCATAGAAAAAGTCTCACTCAGTTAATCCAGAGATTTGTTCTATGCTGATATGAATTGCAGGTAAGAATGGGTCCCTTTCTAGGGAAACTGTTAATTAGCTGAGAAGATTAGTATAATTAGTTACTCTTTTGTTTGGTCTCAGTGGTTATCTTGCATGCATTTAAATTTTGAATAAAAATGTGATTTACTCCATCTCTTACACATCATGACCTTCTGTTCATTGCATGCATACTACATATTATGACAATAAGGAAACAAGCAATATGCTCTATATTGAGATATAAATCATAAAATGCAGGCAACAATAAATATTTCAACTGGCACAAGAACTACTAGAGACATAGTGGGAGGAGAGCACAATATTTTTCATAAAAATATTTATGAAAAAGTACAAGCTTTCATGAGCTACTTCTTCAGATGCAATGAATTGACTACTAATATAGGAAGAGTTCTGTATATTGCTAGATTTCAAAAGAACAGATTAAGCTTGAGATAATTGGCAGTGGTCGTAGTTTTGGATGATGTTTGGCATGGGTGAGATTGGGACTTGTGCATCCATCCTTGTCTTACTCTCAGTGGCTTTTGATATCATCAACCATGGAATCCTTTTGGATCAACTCAGAGGATTGTGGGGGGTGGATGAGGTAGTGTTGTGCTGGTTCACCTCCTTTCTCCAGAATCCATTCTTACAAATTCCAGTTGGTGGTGATTGGGGAAGACTGTGGCCTTGACCCCTACAGTTTGGGGTGCCATAAAGATTAGCGCTCTCTTTGAGCCTATTCAACCAGTATCTATAGAAGGCCATTGGGTGAGGTCATCTATTGCCAAGGGGTGAGGGATGAATAGAACAGGATAGGATAGAATAGAATTATTTATTGGTCAAGTTGATTGGACACGCAAGGAATTTGTCTCCAGTTCCTAAGCTGATGGTGTACATATAAACTGCAAGTCATAAATCATACTTATAGTCATTAATCATGTTACAAACAACAATTGATAGATCATAAGAAAACAATAGAAGGTAGTAGGAAAGATGAGAAAATATGACAAATGAGACAGTGCTGTGGGAATTAAGTATTCAGCAGTGATGGCACGGGGGAAAATCTACCTTTGTGTCTAGTTGTTTTAGTATGCAGTGCTCTATAGCAGCATCCTGAGGGGAGAAGTTGAAATAGATTATGTCCAGGATATGAGGGGTGTATAGATGTTTTCTCAGCCCTCTTTCTTGTTCATGCAGCATATAGATCCTCAGTGGAAGGCAGGCTGGTTGCAACTAGTTTTTCTGCAGTCCTAACTATCCGTTGAAGTCTGTACCTGTCCTGCTTGGTGGCTGTGCCAAACCAGTTATTGAGGTACAAATGACAGATTCAGTAATTCCTCTGTATTACTGTACCAGATTCGTAGGCAATCTGAGTTTTCTGAGTTGATGCAGGAAACACATTCTTTGTTGTTCCTTTTTAATGATTGTTTTAATGTTAGGTGTCCATTTCAAGTCCTTGGAGATAATAGGACCTAGAAACTTGAACGTCTCTACTGTTGATACTGTATCCTAATATGGTAAGAGGTAGTAGGATAACTTTTTCTAAAACCTACTATCATCTCTACAGTTTTAATAGTATTCAGCTGCAGATTATTCCTGCTGCACCACAGGGCCAGCTGATCCATTTCTCCTCTATATGCAGACTCATCATTGTCTCGAATGAGACCAATGACTGTTGTATCATCTACACATTTCAGTATTTTAACAGAGGGATTTCTTCCAGTTTTTTTGTGTGTGCACCTTTTATTTTTTATTTGTATGTTTAATAAAATTACTATTAAAAAGACAATTTCAGGATTCATTGTGGATTTACTGAGCAGATATAGAGTTGCTTTGATGTTTGGCATCTGTTGCAAACAAGGATTCATTTCTCATATACTGGGCTCAATGAGTTAATCCTCCTGAGCTGGATCAGATCAGCCAGAAACAGCAGGGCATGAGAAAATGTGTAGCTGCACGCACCATCCTATTCACATCATCAGATTCAAGCTGAAGCTGATCTTACTAAGATGGACCAAATAGGCCTTTTAAAGTGTTTATCAATGGAGACCTCTGGCTCTGCATCAAGGCATGCCATTTTATCATTGCAAGTATTTTGCAGATATGTCATAGCATCTGTGAAGCTTCATCATCTCATTTATTGGGGAAACTGTTGAAGTCCCTGAGCCACATAAGCTCTGCTGAGTGACTTCTCAATAATGAAAAGAAAAGCAAGACTATTACCTTTATTACTACTGGATAAGCACAATACATTCTGCAGGAAGTTAGCACCCATCCCTCTCCTAGAAAATTGAAATAGCCTAGGAAATATTAAAAAGGCAGAATATTTCCTCTAAAAAGAGTAGAAACTCAGAAGCAGAAACTCACCTCAGAAGTAGAAGCTCACCCCCACCTTTGTTAATCTCACCCCCACCTTTGTTAATAGGTAGGCCATTAAGGCCTGGGCCAGAATACTTTACATAAGAAAGATCTCCAGGTAAAGCTATAGCAATTGCCAAAAGCCCTTTTAAGGGCATAAATCATCCAGCAAGGTTCAACCAAGCCTGGAACTCAGGACAGCCTACAGAGTTGCCCCTCATGGGAGTCTGACAACCAATTAGAATACAAGTTCCAATTCAAATCCCAACAAAAGGTATAAAACTCAGGCATTCTCAGCACCTCAGTCCTTTTCTTGATCTCTTCTCACCTTGAAGCATGTGATCATCCTTCTCTGGAGCTCCAGGCCATGTGGTCCTGATATTAAACCTCCCAAACAGCCTCCATGTTTCCAGTGTCTTCTTCCCCACTTGGAACTGAACCCAGAAGAATATTTCTTTCAACAATTCTAAGCTGTGTTCAATCTTCTTCATAATGAGATTTAAATAATTTTTCCAAATCTTATTTTAGAAGTGAGGAAGAGAATACAGTATCTATTTATAAATGTTAATCTGTAGTACTATCATCAAAATGCAATTCTTTAAAAAAATACAAGCCTTACCAATCAATTAACCATTGTTTTCAATTCCAGATTTCGTTTAACAGAAAGTGAGATTAAGATAAAACATTTAACCATAAGAAAACCAACCAACCTGCAAGCAGCAATTAAGACCAATAAGGCAGGGGTAAAGGGAAGAGCATCAGTTAATGTTAAGTGTAGTAGTGATTTCATTTATTGTGTTAGTATGATGAATTATTCCTCTAAGTTTGAGCTGACAATTTTTACAAATAAAAAGATGTGAATACTATGCACTTTTATGACTGAATTTCCAAAATCTTCAGCATTAATTGATCCTAATTACACTAGCTTCAATCCAGGAAATTGAGGAATATTACAGTTTCATTTTACAATACCCCATCAACAACTGTCTTCCAGCAATATATTCCTTTGCTTGTCCTGGCTGCCTACATGATCCTGCACTACTTTTGTTTTCCCAGTAACTTGTTTGTTGCTGACTTTAAGTACTTAATTACCTCCTGCCTAGTGAAGCTGCTTGAATTCTTCTAGCTGTTTATCAGTGATAGTAAAGGATAAAGGGAAACACATTCTGTTGCACATAACAAAGCAATAACTGAAGTTTGTATGGATCCTAGGGAAAATCAATGGCTAGGTAAAAAGGGTGTTGGTACTTACCTGAGACGCCCGTTCTCTCTGAGCTGTGTAGAGCATCCAGAAGTGGGAGGTGCTCAGTCTCCTGTTGCATATGCTGGGCTAATTAGTAGGACGCGCCTCCTCCTCCTCGATGCTCCTCCTTGCATCCCCAGTTTCCAGCGAAGATGAAGTGCAAAAAACCCTGTCTAACTATATACAACCAAAAAAACAAGTAGCTGGCTGGAACAGTGCCACCCCCTAACAGACGGATACAGGGAGGGGCTGGATGCTCTACACAGCTCAGAACGGGCGTCTCAGGTAAGTACCAATGCCCTTTATCCTACGAGCTGTTCCGAGCATCCAGAAGTGGGACATGCCAAAGCTAGGACAGCCCGCTGGGAGGGAATCCATCTGACAGACTCCTCTCTCAATCCTTAAGGACCTGCTGTAACACCCTTCTGCCAAACAAAGCCTCCACGGAGGCAAAAACATCGATCCTATAATTCCTAATAAAGGGAGAGGGGGAAGCCCAGGTAGCTGCTCTACAAATTTCCTCAATCAAGGCTTGGGTAGCCCATGCTGCTGATGTCGCCGCACTCTGGGTGGAGTGGGCAGTGATGCCCTGAGGTGTCGGACTCGATTGGGTCTCATACGCCCTGGTGATAGAGGCTTGCAGCCACCGGCCAATAGTAGAAGAAGAAACTTTGTGGCCCAGGTTACTCGGAAGAAACGAGACGAACAGAGCTTCCGATTTGCGGAAGGGCGTCGTGCACTTTATGTAAATACATAGGGCCTGCCGAACATTGAGGTGGTGTCTTTCGAGTCAATGAGACAGAGCCACGCAAAAATTCGGAAAGATCAACTCCTGAGCCCTGTGAAAAGCTGAATTTACTTTAGGCAGGAATGTCAGGTCTGGTCGGGGGACCACCCTGTCCTCATGGAAGACACAGAGGTCCTTTCTGATGGAGAGGGCAGCGAGTTCAGAAATCCTCCTAGCCGAGGTGATGGCCACCAAGAAGACCACCTTATACATCAGCAGTTGGGTACTGATAGTCCGCAGTGGTTCAAATGGCTCCTTGGTAAGGGTGTTTAAGACAGTGTTGAGATCCCAAGTAGGGTACCTGTGGATAGTCGGTGGACATAGATTCATGGCCCCTCTAAGGAAACTACGCACCCTTGGATGACTGGAGATAGATTTGCAGTCAGCTCAGGAGAGCACAGAAGACAGTGCCACCACCTGCCTACATAGCGTGTTAGGAGAGAGGCCTTTGTCAAGACCCGTCTGGAGGAACTCCAACAGCTGAGCCACTGATGGAGAGGAAGGATCCACCTGCGCCGTAGCACACCAGCGACAGAAACTGGCCCAGGTAGCATTGTAGATTCTATTCGTAGACGGCCACCTCGCCGCCTGGATGGTCTCAATCACCTTAGATGACATATGCTCCTCCCTCAGATGCTGCCGCTCAACCTCCTCATGGTCAGGTTGAGCCATTGGGGTTCTGGGTGATGGACTGGACCCTGAGAAAGTATGACTGTTGATGGAGGTATCCACCACGGGTCCTACACAGACAGCTGCCTCAGATCCGTGAACCAAGTACTCCTGGGCCAGAACGGGGCCACAACTAGGACCTCTGCTTGCTCCTCTAAAATCTTCTGGATCAGTCTGGGTATAACGGGTAGAGGAGGGAAAGCGTAAAGGAGACCTTGGGGCCAAGGGCAGCAGAGCGCGTTGGCATTCTCTGCTCCCTAAGACAGGTATCAGAAGAAGAAATGTGGGAGGTGAGAGTTGAGAGGCGTGGTGAATAGGTCGAGGACAGGTAGGCTGAATCTCTGGACAATTTGGTGAAAAAGTGAGGGGTGAAGACCCCACTCCGACGGATCGATCGTGGCCCTGCTAAGCCAGTCCGCTTGTATGTTTGAAGCGCCTGATATGTGTTCCGCCTTGATGGAAAGTAAGTGTGACTCGGCCCAATGGAATAGTCTCTCTGTTTCCCGCATCAGCGATTTGGAATGTGTGCCCCCTTGTTTGTTTATGTGGGCCTTCACCGTCACATTGTCTGTGAGAATCAGCACGTGTTGTGATGTTAGTTTGGGCCGAAAAATGCGGAGGGGGAGAGACTGCTCTCAACTCCAGCCAATTTATATCGTGTGCCCATTCTAGACTGGACCATGGGCCTTGAGTCGAGTGAGAGAGGAAATGAGCCCCCCAGCTGCACAGGCTGGCATCTGTCATGATGCTTTGTCATTGTGGCTCTCTGAGCGGGCAGCCCTGAAGGAGTGCTGGGGAGGACCACCAACGAAGGGCTCTTAAAGCGTCGGCTGGTACTAAGACTGGAGATTGGAACCGTCGCATCCGTCCGTTGAAAGGCAGGAGGAACCACTGGAGAGGCCTGGTATGGAAGCGAGCCCAAGGGACAATAGATATGCAGGATATCATCTTACCCAATAACTGTGATAATACTGACAATGGACCCTTTCTAAGCATCCTAACTACCCCAACCAACTTGCTGATACTGTCCGTCGATCGGGGAAAGAAAAACCTTCTCTTGAACAGTGTCGATGATCGCACCCAAGTGAATGATTCTAGAGTCAGGGGTCAAATGACTTTTGTCCCAATTTACAGAAAACCCATGCTGTTGGAGGGAATCAATGGTAAACCTTGTGTCAGAGTCTGAATGACGAACGGAAGATGACAAAATTAAGATGTCATCCAAATAGCATTGTAACCTGATGGGCTTGGCCCTAAGGGATGCGGCAAGAGCTGCCAATAAGTTAAGGAGGAAGCTAACCCAAAGGGCAGGGCAACATACTCGTAATGCGCGCCATTATAACAGAATCAGAGGAATTTGCTATGGGAAGGATGAATTGGAATATGTAGGTAGGCTTCAGTAAGATCGATGGGCGTGAGGACATCGTTCTTCCTGATGCACATGAGAATAGATTGTAGGGTAGTCATTTTGAATTTATGGTAGACTAAAGATCGATTCAGGCGTTTGAGATCCAGGATGGCTCTCCAACCGCCTGAGCTCTTGGGTACCAAGAAGAGGTGGGAGTAAAACCCCGGCCTCTCTGGTCTGGGGAACTGGCATGGCATTGCCAGAAGATGAGATATGGCCTCCTGCATGAGAGCTCTCTTGAGGATCCCTGGAAGGGGCTGGACATGAAAAATTCACGAGGGGTAGATTGAAATTCTAGAGCCAGACCAAGTCTGATGGTGTCCCTAACCCAAGCATCTGAGGTTGAGGCGGACCACCTGTCCACAAATAGTTTCAACCTGCCTCCTATGGGGAGGGCCTCGCCTGTCCTATTTGGATCTCTGAAAGGACTTGTTGCCCGCCCCCCTGTACTGTCTTCTGGGATGACCACCCCTACAGCCTCTGTGGGAAAAATCTGGTCTATCGGACTGGTTTCCCTGCCCCTGGGGGGAAAATCTATGGTATCTTGGGGCAAACGATCCCTGGAAGGAGGGACAAAAGGAGCTCCTACGAAAGGGCTGGTGGAAGCGGGGTTCTGATTTCCGATAGAGGGAAGGGAGAATCTTCTTTTTATTTTTTGTTTCTATTAGGAGGGGCTCTAGGGCCGTCCCGAATAATTTGTCGCTTGAGATGGGTGCAGAGGCAAGCTTCCATTTATGCTTAGAGTCCGCCTGCCAGTGTGCAAGCCAGAGAAGCCTCCTGGCCAAGATCTGAGAGGCAATGGCCCTCGAGGAAAACTTAACTGCATTGTAAGTAGCATCTGCGGAAAACTCAGCGGCTGCGATAATCTTTGTGACATCCTGATGTGCACGAATGTTGGAAGGGGGTAGGGTCTCCCTCAGATGACGGAGCCATCTAAGGGAAGAGCGGGTAAAGAAGGCCGCCATAGCTGCCCTAATTGCCCATGCATCTGAGACATGAGCCCGGCGCAGGGCCAGTTCCGCTCTTTTCTCTTCGGGTTTGAGGGCCTCCTCCGCCTCCCCAGGGATGGCCAAGGATGAAACTAGGGCCACTACCTCAGGGGTGTTCAGAGAAGCGGAGAAACCCAGGGCCAGGTTATATAGCCTTTTGTCATATCCGAGGGGCAGGGTAGGATGCCGACAGGCCCCATTGCTTATCAACTAGTTCCTCAAATATGTGTGGAACTGGGATCACCTCTGTCTTGGTGGGTGGGTGAGAGAAGAGCAGATCCCCTATTTCTTCTGGGACCCTGATGGTTGTGGTGCAGGGGAATCCTCAAGGCAGGCTGTTTTCTTAGCCTTGAATAAGAGGGATTTGAAGAGTGGGGGATGGAAGAGGCCCGTAAAAACCGGTTGGTCTGGGGAAATATCCTCGTCATCAGACATACCCCTTTCCAAGGGGTCCGCTCAGAAGGATCCTGGACATAGTAGTGTATGGACTCCCTCCTGCTCCTGACCATTCACCTGGATTTTGACCCTCCCCAGGGTCCGGGGGGGTTCTAACATAAGGGGAGGGGGGCCCCTCATGTGGATACTCTGTTTGGTCAATGACACTCATGGATCTTCCCGAAGCAGAGGTGCAGTCGGGAATGGATTGGTGGCTGTGATGTCTAGAACGCCGTAGACCTGATGTTATGCCTTTTTCAATGGCCATCTCCATCCACTTCCTCATCTTGGCTGGGACTTCCGCCATCATATCATCCTCCTCCTCCTCCCATAGGCCTGCAGCGGTAGGCATGAATGTAGCCTCTGGGATCCTGAGAGGAGCTGGTCCCGGGAATGGAATATGCTGTGGGGAGCCACGCCTGGACTGGGTTGACAGGTCAAGGGCTGGTGCCACTGGACTAGGAGGCCTAGCGGGGTTCGCATTCAACAGAGCAGCCAGGTACTCGACTTCTCTGGATCGCTTACGCACTTGTTTTTCAAGGGCCTGATGTCTTCTGAGGACATCTTTCTTGGCCGCTTTGGAAGGTCCACCGGGGTCAGTAGATTTGTCCCTGGTTCTAGTAGAGGAAGCTCTTGAACTGTGACCGCTGGCCATACTGGTACTAAGACAGGAGAGAAATTACACAAACCAAGAGAATTTTGATGGGACACAGTCCCTTAAATGGAGACACCAGTAGTCTTCTTTCCTAGCGGCCTACAGTCTGACTGAATACACCAGGAAAGCTCAGGTACGAGATGAGGAGTGATAGCAATTTGTTGGAATGTTCTGTGAGCCTCAGGCCGCAATTCCGGAAAGAATAAAACCTTGAACGAATTATTACCCCGGTCCCCAGTAAGGGAAACCAAGGGTGACAAAGAGGGAGAATTCTATTCAGTATCAGTCAGCTATAATTGGTGGTAGAGGGCCACTGCTGAGGCCCCCCAGTAAGGGAAACCTAATGTCAGAGGGAATTCCGCTGAAATTTGTCCTGGCCCCCAGCAAGGGAAACCTACAGGGCAATATAAATATTTTTTTAATGTATATTTATTTATTTTAATATATATTAATGTAATTAGTCAAGCCAGTCCCCAGCCCGGGAAACCTAAGAACAGCCAAGGCACAAACAGAAATTCAGGGGTATTGTACCCCCCACATGGCCCCCAGCAAGGGAAGCCGGCTGGGTAAATAAGGCAGAGATTCCAATTCTAGAAGAGACCGCTGCCACACGGTTCAAAAATGGTGACGTGGTTTCTCAAAAGTGAAACTGAAACAGCTGGGGCAACCTTTCTCTGTGCGGAAACCAACGGAAAGAAAATACAAATGCAGGGCTTATTGGCTGTGTCAAGTAAAGCCAAGGCTAGAGAAAGCTCCGTTGCGGCCCAGGACCCCGCCCCAAAAGCCGCGATCATAAAAAGCCGCCTGATCGAGAGATCGGAAAGATAAGCCTCGGCAGCATGAGCATTCTTGAGGCTTCCTTATAAGGAAGACAGACAATGGAAGGCAAAATCTACAACGAAAAAGACTGACTGCCTCCCAAGTGGGGGGGCAGGGAAGAAGCAAACCTGACCCTCTCTTTCTTGTTTTGTAGGTAGAAAATCCCTGTTCCGCCAGCTAGTGGAAAACCCAGCTATCTGCAACAAAGGCTGAGCTGGAACTGGGGACACAAGGAGGAGCATCGAGGAGGAGGAGGCGCATCCTACTAATTAGCCCAGCCTACGCAACAGGAGACTGAGCACCTCCCACTTCTGGATGCTCGGAACAGCTCATAGGAGAAGTGTACCTTTACTTTCTATTTATAAAGGATTATTTTAAGTATGGCTACATAAAATCTTAGGAAAAATGTCCCAGAGTTTTTCTATATAAACAGGAAGATTGAATCTGAAAGTCTGTTTGCTACTGAATCAGGAAGAAGTTACTGCATTTTAGAAAAAAGTTCTGTCTCCTACATTTTTCTAACAGAGGATGGAGATTATGTTTAAAAACATTATGAAATTACAATATAATAGTAAAATGATGAGTAAAGATAATCCTATGCCCCTATTTTTCCCAACTTTCTAATCTAAACCACAAGTCTAATATTCCTGGTTATCCCTCATTCAACTGACATTGCTTGTATCTATTCTCAGTTAGTTTCCCTCCATAGACAAGGATGGCCACACCTATTTCAAGCCTGTGAGCTACCCAGAATCATTGATGGCATACAAGTTTAATAAATAAACTATTAAAGTTTAATAAACTACTATCAGCTGAAACTGAAGAATGAATTAAACAAAAGAATAGAACACTGCATGCAACAAAGTCTTGGAAGGCACTGTTGGAAGAAATATCCTTCTGGGTTCAGTTCCAAGTGGGAAAAAAGACACTGGAAACATGGAGGTTGTTTGGAAGGTTTAATGGTGGACCACATGAGCTCCAGAGTGAAAAGGAAGGATGATCACATGCTTCAAGGTGAAGGATAAAGAAAGGGCTGATATGCTGAGAGTGCCTGGGTTTTATAACCTTTGTTGGGATTTGAATTGGAGCTTGTATTCTGACTGGTTGTCAGACTCCCATGGGGACATGCAGGGGCAACTCTGTAGGCTGTCCTGAGTTCCAGGCTTGGTTGAGCCTTGCTGGATGATGATGCACTGAAAAGGGCTTTTGGCAATTGCTATAGCTTTACCTGGAGATCTTCGTTATGTAACGTATTCTGGCCCAGGCCTTAATTGCCCACCCATTAACAAAGGTGGGGGTGAGTTTCTGCTCTTGAGTTTCTACTCTTTTAGGGAAATATTCTGCCTTTTAAAATATTTCCTAGGATATTTCATTTTTCTAGGAGAGGGGTGGGTGCCAACTTCCTACATAAAAAATAGCAATCTAGAAAATTAGAAAAATGGAGTAACAAAGCTAGTCAAGAAAGCACAGGATTTGAATGTTTTATTTAAGACTTTAAAAAAACCCATTACAAGTTTGGTTATTTGGAACAAATAGATGCATAATAATGGAACTGGGAATCATGAGAGTTAAAGTCCATTTCAATTTACAGAAGAAAAATGGGATTTAAATGTAAAAAATTGTATTTTTTAGTGTTGCAGGATCCATTTGTCTTTGCATTGCACTCACCTACCTCTTATAAAGCTATCAAAACATAGTGGGAGAGTGTTATCATCCAATTTGTTGCAGGGTCTCACACTAATTAGGGCTAAGAGGGCACGACTGCCCAATGTTTCCATATGATAAAGGGAACGCTAGAATCTGGATCTTTTGTTCCTAGTCTAGCAGACACCCACCCCCACCCAAAAAGTAGAAAAAAGTTATTTACTTATTTTAGCATATAGAAATGGCCTTGCACATATCTGTGCCTCATCAGATGGATGGAAACATAATAAACAGATCATATTAACAAAAACAGTTCATGTATTCATATATTAGTAGTAAAGATCTGAAAGTACTCTCTCTGGCTACCATCAAAATCAAGATTTGTAGTTCTGTGGAAACAAGAGGCAAAATGGAAATAAAATGGTTTCACACATTGTGCTAAGCCATGATTTGTTGTATAAACTCTAGTGCCTAGGCTCACATATCAGAAACCTGAAATCAATTGCATTATAGTCCAATGTATAATATAATCCAACAAAAATCCAACAAAAAGTGTAGAGTGCTGCACTAATTTCAACAGTGTTCTGAATTATAACAATATGGAGTTCTACACATGTGAAATTTGACATTGTTGATGAGATTCCATTAAAAGTACATTTTTATTTTAACTTCATTTCTAAAAATAGAGGCAACATATCTCAATGCTATTTCATTCCTGCAATAACTCACTGAGTGAGGAATCAAGCCACCTCAGTGAAGTATTCAACTCTGCATTTGTGATAATGCACTAGCTGTTTTCAACAACTACATTTTTTATTTTTATATTCTCTGGTTTTATAGTCTATGATTAGAACTCACAGTCATTTCCAATTGGATGAATGCACAAACCTATAACATAAAAGTTAATTCTAATCTTTCACATTATGATAAAAGTTTTTCCTCTTTTCCTCTTCCTTTGCTTCTTCATCTTGAAATGAAAATAAAGTGTTTACATACAAAATCTGGAAATAAAAGAAGTGGATTATTTATTTATTTATATGTTTAATACATAAGCATTACTGTAGTGGTGTAAGCATAAATCTGAAGCAATTCAAGGACATGCAATTCAGAAAATAATAGATATAAAATGTAACTGCTTATTTTTATAATTGGCTTATAGTTTATAAAAGACATATGATGCCATCAATAGACATATTATAAATTAATTTATTCCACATTAAAGAACTATTCATATTCTTGTTAAAATAATTTTCACAATAGAATCAGAAAAAGATTACCTGTTGTTGAAAGAAATATCCTTCTGGGTTCAGTTCCAAGTGGGGAAAAAGACACTGGAAACATGGAGCTACTTGGAAAGTTTAATGGGGAACAGGACCACATGGTCTGGAGCTCCAGAGAAAGATGATCCACATGCTTGAAG
>CM019150.1:43326206-43338092 GCA_009733165.1 Naja naja
TGACTGAATTTCCAAAATCTTTTAATTGATCCTAATTACACTAGCTTCAATCCAGGAAATTGAGAATATTACAGTTTCATTTTACAATACCCCATCAACAACTGTCTTCCAGCAATATATTCCTTTGCTTGTCCTGGCTGCCTACATGATCCTGCACTACTTTTGTTTTCCCAGTAACTTGTTTGTTGCTGACTTTAAGTACTTAATTACCTCCTGCCTAGTGAAGCTGCTTGAATTCTTCTAGCTGTTTATCAGTGATAGTAAAGGATAAAGGGAAACACATTCTGTTGCACATAACAAAGCAATAACTGAAGTTTGTATGGATCCTAGGGAAAATCAATGGCTAGGTAAAAGGGTGTTGGTACTTACCTGGACGCCCGTTCTCTCTGAGCTGTGTAGAGCATCCAGAAGTGGGAGGTGCTCAGTCTCCTGTTGCATATGCTGGGCTAATTAGTAGGGCGCCTCCTCCTCGATGCTCCTCCTTATCCCCAGTTTCCAGCGAAGATGAAGTGCAAAAACCCTGTCTAACTATATACAACCAAAAAAACAAGTAGCTGGCTGGAACAGTGCCACAGACGGATACAGGGAGGGGCTGGATGCTCTACACAGCTCAGAACGGGCGTCTCAGGTAAGTACCAATGCCCTTTATCCTCTGAGCTGTTCGAGCATCCAGAAGTGGGACATGCCAAAGCTAGGACAGCCCGCTGGGAGGGAATCCATCTGACAGACTCCTCTCTCAATCCTTAAGGACCTGCTGTAACACCCTTCTGCCAAACAAAGCCTCCACAGGCAAAACATCGATCCTATAATTCCTAATAAAGGGAGAGGGGGAAGCCCAGGTAGCTGCTCTACAAATTTCCTCAATCAAGGCTTGGGTAGCCCATGCTGCTGATGTCGCCGCACTCTGGGTGGAGTGGGCAGTGATGCCCTGAGGTGTCGGACTCGATTGGGTCTCATACGCCCTGGTGATAGAGGCTTGCAGCCACCGGCCAATAGTAGAAGAAGAAACTTTGTGGCCCAGGTTACTCGGAAGAAACGAGAGGCGAACAGAGCTTCGATTTGCGGAAGGCTGTGCACTTTATGTAAATACATAGGGCCTGCGAACATTGAGGTGGTGTCTTTGAGTCAATGAGACAGAGCCATAAAATTGAAGATCAACTCCTGAGCCCTGTGAAAGCTGAATTTACTTTAGGCAGGAATGTCAGGTCTGGTCGGAGGACCACCCTGTCCTCATGGAAGACACAGAGGTCCTTTCTGATGGAGAGGGCAGCGAGTTCAGAAATCCTCCTAGCCGAGGTGATGGCCACCAAGAAGACCACCTTATACGTCAGCAGTTGGGTACTGATAGTCTGCAGTGGTTCAAATGGCTCCTTGGTAAGGGCGTTTAAGACAGTGTTGAGGTCCCAAGTAGGGTACCTGTGGATAGTCGGTGGTCATAGATTCATGGCCCCTCTAAGGAAACTACGCACCCTTGGATGACTGGAGATAGATTTGCAGTCGGCCCAGGAGAGCGCAGAAGACAGTGCCACCACCTGCCTACATAGCGTGTTAGGAGAGAGGCCTTTGTCAAGACCCGTCTGGAGGAACTCCAACAGCTGAGCCACTGATGGAGAGGAAGGATCCACCTGCGCCGTAGCACACCAGCAACAGAAACTGGCCCAGGTAGCATTGTAGATTCTATTAGTAGCGCCACCTGCGCCTGGATGGTCTCAATCACCTTAGATGACATATGCTCCTCCCTCAGATGCTGCCTCAACCTCCTCATGGTCAGGTTGAGCCATTGGGGTTCTGGGTGATGGACTGGACCCTGAGAAAGTACGACTGTTGATGGAGGTATCCGCCACGGGTCCTCCACAGACAGCTGCCTCAGATCCGTGAACCAAGTACTCCTGGGCCAGAACGGGGCCACAACTAGGACCTCTGCTTGCTCTTCCAGAATCTTCTGGATCAGTCTGGGTATAACGGGTAGAGGAAGGAAAGCGTAAAGGAGACCTTGGGGCCAAGGGCAGCAGAGCGCGTTGGCATTCTCTGCTCCCTAAGACGGGTATCGGGAGAAGAAATGTGGGAGGTGAGAGTTGAGAGGCGTGGTGAATAGGTCGAGGACAGGTAGGCCAAATCTCTGGACAATTTGGTGAAAAAGTGAGGGGTGAAGACGCCACTCCGACGGATCGATCGTGGCCCTGCTAAGCCAGTCCGCTTGTATCTTTGAAGCGCTGATATGTGTTCCCTTGATGGAAAGTAAGTGTGACTCGGCCCAATGGAATAGTCTCTCTGTTTCCCGCATCAGCGATTTGGAATGTGTGCCCCCTTGTTTGTTTATGTGGGCCTTCACCGTCATATTGTCTGTGAGAATCAGCACGTGTTGTGAGTTTGGGCGAAAAAATGGGAGGGGAGAGACTGCTCTCAACTCCAGCCAATTTATATCGTGTGCCCATTCTAGACTGGACCATGGGCCTTGAGTCGAGTGAGAGAGGAAATGAGCCCCCCAGCTGCTCAGGCTGGCATCTGTCATGATGCTTTGTCATTGTGGCTCTCTGAGCGGGCAGCCCTGAAGGAGTGCTGGGGAGGACCACCAACGAAGGGCTCTTAAAACGTCGGCTGGTACTAAGACTCGGAGATTGGAACCGTCGCATCCCGTCCGTTGAAAAGGCAGGAGGAACCACTGGAGAGGCCTGGTATGGAAACGAGCCCAAGGGACAATAGATATGCAGGATATCATCTTACCCAATAACTGTGATAATACTGACAATGGAACCTTTCTAAGCGTCCTAACTACCCCAACCAACTTGCTGATACTGTCCCGTCGATCGGGGGAAAGAAAAACCTTCTCTTGAACAGTGTCGATGATCGCACCCAAGTGAATGATTCTAGAGTCAGGGGTCAAATGACTTTTGTCCCAATTTACAGAAAACCCATGCTGTTGGAGGGAATCAATGGTAAACCTTGTGTCAGAGTCTGAATGACGAACGGAAGATGACAAAATTAAGATGTCATCCAAATAGCATTGTAACCTGATGGGCTTGGCCCTAAGGGATGCGGCAAGAGCTGCCAATACCTTAGTAAAGGTCCTAGGAGCCGAAGCTAACCCAAAGGGCAGGGCAACATACTCGTAATGCGCGCATTATAACAGAATCAGAGGAATTGGCTATGGGAAGGACGAATTGGAATATGTAGGTAGGCTTCAGTAAGATCAATGGACGTGAGGACATCGTTCTTCCTGATGCACATGAGAATAGATTGTAGGGTAGTCATTTTGAATTTATGGTAGACTAAAGATCGATTCAGGCGTTTGAGATCCAGGATGGCTCTCCAACCACCCGAGCTCTTGGGTACCAAGAAGAGGTGGGAGTAGAACCCCCGGCCTCTCTGGTCTGGGGGAACCGGTTGAATGGCATTGATTGCCAGAAGATGAGATATGGCCTCCTGCATGAGAGCTCTCTTGTGAGGATCCCTGGAAGGGGGGCTGGACATGAAAAATTCACGAGGGGTAGATTGAAATTCTAGAGCCAGACCAAGTCTGATGGTGTCCCTAACCCAAGCATCTGAGGTTGAGACGGACCACCTGTCCACAAATAGTTTCAACCTGCCTCCTATGGGGAGGGCCTCGCCTGTCCTATTTGGATCTCTGAAAGGACTTGTTGCCTGTACTGTCTTTTGGGATGACCACCCCTACAGCCTCTGTGGGAAAAATCTGGTCTATCGGACTGGTTTCCCTGCCCCTGGGGGGAAAATCTATGGTATCTTGGGGCAAACGATCCCTGGAAGGAGGGACAAAAGGAGCTCCTACGAAAGGGCTGGTGGAAGCGGGGTTCTGATTTCCGATAGAGGGAAGGGAGAATCTTTTTATTTTTTGTTTCTATTAGGAGGGGCTCTAGGGCCTCCCCGAATAATTTGTCGCTTGAGATGGGTGCAGAGGCAAGCTTCCATTTATGCTTAGAGTCCGCCTGCCAGTGTCGCAGCCAGAGAAGCCTCCTGGCCAAGATCTGAGAGGCAATGGCCCTCAAGGAAAACTTAACCGCATTGTAAGTAGCATCTGCGGAAAACTCAGCGGCTGCGATAATCTTTGTGACATCCTGATGTGCACAAATGTTGGAAGGGGGTAGAGTCTCCCTCAGATGACGGAGCCATCTAAGGGAAGAGCGGGTAAAGAAGGCCGCCATAACTGCCCTAATTGCCCATGCATCTGAGATATGAGCCCGGCACAGGGCCAGTTCCGCTCTTTTCTCTTCGGGTTTGAGGGCCTCCTCCGCCTCCCCAGGGATGGCCGAGGATGAAACTAGGGCCACAATTGGGTCATCTACCTCAGGGGTGTTCAGAGAAGTGGAGAAACCCAGGGCCAGGTTATATAGCCTTTTGTCATATCCGGAGGGGGCAGGGTAGGATGCCGACAGGCCCCATTGCTTATCAACTAGTTCCTCGAATATGTGTGGAACTGGGATCACCTCTGTCTTGGTGGGTGGGTGAGAGAAGAGCAGATCCCCCTATTTCTTCTGGGACCCTGATGGTTGTGGTGCAGGGGAATCCTCAAGGCAGGCTGTTTTCTTAGCTTTGAATAAGAGGGATTTGAAGAGTGGGGGATGGAAGAGGCCCGTAAAAACCGGTTGGTCTGTGGAAATATCCTCGTCATCAGACATACCCCTTTCCAAGGGGTCCGCCTCAGAAGGATCCTGGACATAGTAGTGTATGGACTCCCCTCCCTGCTCCGACCATTCGCCTGGATTTTGACCCTCCCTAGGGTCCGGGGGAGTTCTAATATAAGGGGAGGGGGGCCCCTCATGTGGGTACTCTGTTTGGTCAATGACACTCATGGATCTTCCCGAAGCAGAGGTGCAGTCGGGAATGGATTGGTGGCTGTGATGTCTAGAACGCCGTAGACCTAATGTTATGCCTTTTTCAATGGCCATCTCCATCCACTTCCTCATCTTGGCTGGGACTTCCGCCATCATATCATCCTCCTCTTCCTCCCGTAGGCCTGCAGCGGTAGGCATGAATGTAGCCTCTGGGGTCCTAAGAGGAGCTGGTCCCGGGAATGGAATATGCTGTGGGGAGCCACGCCTGGACTGGGTTGACAGGTCAAGGGCTGGTGCCAGTGGACTAGGAGGCCTAGCGCGGTTCGCGTTCAACAGAGCAGCTGGATGCTCGACTTCTCTGGATCGCTTACGCACTTGTTTTTCAAGGGCCTGATGTCTTCTGAGGGCATCTTTCTTGGCCGCTTTGGAAGGTCTACCGGGGTCAGTAGATTTGTCCCTGGTTCTAGTAGAGGAAGATCTTGAACTGTGACCGCTGGCCATACTGGTACTAAGACAGGAGAGAAATTACACAAACCAAGAGAATTTTGATGGGACACTGTCCCTTAAATGGAGACACCAGTAGTCTTCTTTCCTAGTGGCCTACAGTCTGACTGAATACACCAAGAAAGCTCAGGTATGAGATGAGGAGTGATAGCAATTTGTTGGAATGTTCTGTGAGCCTCAGGCCGCAATTCTGGAAAGAATAAAACCTTGAACGAATTATTACCCCGGTCCCCAGTAAGGGAAACCAAGGGTGACAGAGAGGGAGAATTCTATTCAGTATCAGTCAGCTATAATTGGTGGTAGAGGGACGCTGCTGAGGCCCCCAGTAAGGGAAACCTAATGTCAGAGGGAATTCCACTGAAATTTGTCCTGGCCCCCAGCAAGGGAAACCTACAGAGCAATATAAATATTTTTTTAATGTATATTTATTTATTTCAATATATATTAATGTAATTAGTCAAGCCAGTCCCCAGCCCGGGAAACCTAAGAACAGCCAAGGCACAAACAGAAATTCAGGGGTATTGTACCCCACCCCCACGGCCCCCAGCAAGGGAAGCTGGCTGGGTAAATAAGGCAGAGATTCCAATTCTAGAAGAGACCGCTGCCACGCGGTTCAAAAATGGTGACGTGGTTTCTCAAAAGTGAAACTGAAACAGCTGGGGCAACCTTTCTCTGTGCGGAAACCAACGGAAAGAAAATACAAATGCAGGGCTTATTGGCTGTGTCAAGTAAAGCCAAGGCTAGAACTCGCTGCCCAGGACCCGCCCAAAAGCCGCGATCATAAAAAGCCGCCTGATCGAGAGATCGGAAAGATAAGCCTCGCGGCAGCCATGAGATTCTTGAGGCTTCCTTATAAGGAAGACAGACAAGGGAAGGCAAAACTACAACGAAAAAGACTGACTGCCTCCCAAGGGGGGGGCAGGGAAGAAGCAAACCTGACCCTCTCTTTCTTGTTTTGTAGGTAGAAAATCCCTGTTCCGGCCAGCTAGTGGAAAACCCAGCTATCTGCAACAAAGGCTGAGCTGGAACTGGGGACACAAGGAGGAGCATCGAGGAGGAGGAGGCGCATCCTACTAATTAGCCCAGCCTCAAACAGGAGACTGAGCACCTCCCACTTCTGGATGCTCGGAACAGCTCATAGGAGAAGTGTACCTTTACTTTCTATTTATAAAGGATTATTTTAAGTATGGCTACATAAAATCTTAGGAAAAATGTCCCAGAGTTTTTCTATATAAACAGGAAGATTGAATCTGAAAGTCTGTTTGCTACTGAATCAGGAAGAAGTTACTGCATTTTAGAAAAAGTTCTGTCTCCTACATTTTTCTAACAGAGGATGGAGATTATGTTTAAAAACATTATGAAATTACAATATAATAGTAAAATGATGAGTAAAGATAATCCTATGCCCCTATTTTTCCCAACTTTCTAATCTAAACCACAAGTCTAATATTCCTGGTTATCCCTCATTCAACTGACATTGCTTGTATCTATTCTCAGTTAGTTTCCCTGCATAGACAAGGATGACCACACCTATTTCAAGCCTGTGAGCTACCCAGAATCATTGATGGCATACAAGTTTAATAAATAAACTATTAAAGTTTAATAAACTACTATCAGCTGAAACTGAAGAATTAAACAAAAGAATAGAACACTGCATGCAACAAAGTCTTGGAAGGCACTGTTGGAAGAAATATCCTTCTGGGTTCAGTTCCAAGTGGGAAAAAAGACACTGGAAACATGGAGGCTGTTTGGAAGGTTTAATGGTGGACCACATGAGCTCCAGAGTGAAAAGGAAGGATGATCACATGCTTCAAGGTGAAGGAAGAGATAAAGAAAGGGCTGATATGCTGAGAGTGCCTGGGTTTTATAACCTTTGTTGGGATTTGAATTGGAGCTTGTATTCTGACTGGTTGTCAGACTCCCATGGGGACATGCAGGGGCAACTCTGTAGGCTGTCCTGAGTTCCAGGCTTGGTTGAGCCTTGCTGGATGATGATGCACTGAAAAGGGCTTTTGGCAATTGCTATAGCTTTACCTGGAGATCTTCGTTATGTAACATATTCTGGCCCAGGCCTTAATTGCCCACCCATTAACAAAGGTGGGGGTGAGTTTCTGCTCTTGAGTTTCTACTCTTTTTAGGGGAAATATTCTGCCTTTTTAAATATTTCCTAGGATATTTCATTTTTCTAGGAGAGGGGTGGGTGCCAACTTCCTACATAAAAATAGCAATCTAGAAAATTAGAAAAATGGAGTAACAAAGCTAGTCAAGAAAGCACAGGATTTGAATGTTTTATTTAAGACTTTAAAAAAAAACCCATTACAAGTTTGGTTATTTGGAACAAATAGATGCATAATAATGGAACTGGGAATCATGAGAGTTAAAGTCCATTTCAATTTACAGAAGAAAAATGGGATTTAAATGTAAAAAATTGTATCTTTTAGTGTTGCAGGATCCATTTGTCTTTGCATTGCACTCACCTACCTCTTATAGCGAAGCTATCAAAACATAGTGGGAGAGGTGTTATCATCCAATTTGTTGCAGGGTCTCACACTAATTAGGGCTAAGAGGGCACGACTGCCCAATGTTTCCATGATAAAGGGAACGCTAGAATCTGGATCTTTTTGTTCCTAGTCTAGCAGACACCCACCCCCCACCCCAAAAAGTAGAAAAAAGTTATTTACTTATTTTAGCATATAGAAATGGCCTTGCACATATCTGTGCCTCATCAGATGGATGGAAACATAATAAACAGATCATATTAACAAAAACAGTTCATGTATTCATATATTAGTAGTAAAGATCTGAAAGTACTCTCTCTGGCTACCATCAAAATCAAGATTTGTAGTTCTGTGGAAACAAGAGGCAAAATGGAAATAAAATGGTTTCACACATTGTGCTAAGCCATGATTTGTTGTATAAACTCTAGTGCCTAGGCTCACATATCAGAAACCTGAAATCAATTGCATTATAGTCCAATGTATAATATAATCCAACAAAAATCCAACAAAAAAGTGTAGAGTGCTGCACTAATTTCAACAGTGTTCTGAATTATAACAATATGGAGTTCTACACATGTGAAATTTGACATTGTTGATGAGATTCCATTAAAAGTACATTTTTATTTTAACTTCATTTCTAAAAATAGAGGCAACATATCTCAATGCTATTTCATTCCTGCAATAACTCACTGAGTGAGGAATCAAGCCACCTCAGTGAAGTATTCAACTCTGCATTTGTGATAATGCACTAGCTGTTTTCAACAACTACATTTTTTTATTTTTATATTCTACGGTTTTATAGTCTATGATTAGAACTCACAGTCATTTCCAATTGGATGAATGCACAAACCTATAACATAAAGTTAATTCTAATCTTTCACATTATGATAAAAGTTTTTTTCCTCTTTTCCTCTTCCTTTGCTTCTTCATCTTGAAATGAAAATAAAGTGTTTACATACAAAATCTGGAAATAAAAAGGAGTGGATTATTTATTTATTTATATGTTTAATACATAAGCATTACTGTAGTGGTGTAGCATAAATCTGAAGCAATTCAAGGACATGCAATTCAGGAAATAATAGATATAAAATGTAACTGCTTATTTTTATAATTGGCTTATAGTTTATAAAAGACATATGATGCCATCAATAGACATATTATAAATTAATTTATTCCACATTAAAGAACTATTCATATTCTTGTTAAAATAATTTTCACAATAGAATCAGAAAAAGATTACCTGTTGTTGAAAGAAATATCCTTCTGGGTTCAGTTCCAAGTGGGGAAAAAGACACTGGAAACATGGAGGCTACTTGGAAAGTTTAATGGGGAACAGGACCACATGGTCTGGAGCTCCAGAGAAAGATGATCACATGCTTGAAGGAAAAGATCAAGAAAAAAGGGGTGAGGTGCTGAGTGTGCCTGGGTTTTATGACCTCTGCTGGGATTTGAATTGGGGCTTGTATTCTAATTGGTTGTCAGACTCTCATGAGGGGCAACTCTGTAGGCTGTCCTGAATTCCAGGCTTGGTTGACCCTTGCTGGATGATTTATGCCCTTAAAAGGGCTTTTGGCAATTGCTAAAGCTTTACCTGGAGACCTTTCTTATGTAAAGTATTCTGGCCCAGTCTTAATGGCCCACCCATTAATGAAGGTGGGGTGGGATTCTGCTTCTGGGTTTCTACTCTTTTAGAGGAAATATTCTGCCTTTTTAAATATTTACTAGAATATTTCATTTTTCTAGGAGAGGGTGGGTGCTAACTTCCTACAATCCCTCATTTTTCCAAAACACATAAGAGTTTTGACAAAGACTAAAAGGTGATCAGATCAGGGAGACTTGATGGGTGCTTTTAATTTTTTCTGATGCAAAGGAAAGGCATTGGAGAAAAAAGGCAACAGAAAAGGATTCCTTCAGTGGCTCCCAAAAGCTTTCAACGTCTGGGAACACTCCTGGTTTTTCAAAACAGTATCCAATTTTTCATGCCAATTAATTTTCAGGTGTTTTGATGTACTTTTTGAGCTTACAGTCAGGTTATAAGCACAAGCCTCTACATTCTTCACAGCCTTTAAATTACAGGCTGCCCATTTCAAGGTTATGGTTACTACCTGCCTAGCTCTTAGTTTCCAGGGTTTGTGAGGCCAAATTGAGATTAGCCAGTGTGCAATCCAGGCTATTTAGTATTTTTAAAGTTACACACAATGAGCCCTGGGACTTGTACTCATGAGGCCCCAGTGCAACATATCTTGTTTTACTGGACAACTGGGCAGCATCATTTGTGAGTCACAGTCAGGACTTGGGGTTTGGAGATCTCTTTCTGCTATCTCTTCAGGAATTGCCCTGGGGGTGCCCCTCCCATGGAATTAGAAGGGAGTTTTGCTTGGGTCTTAGTGCCTCAGAGCAGCAAAACAAAAACAAAACAAAACAAAAACACATTTTCTTTTTAAAAAGAAGCAAGGGACAGCTTTGTGTGGAAGCAGGTGAAAGAGATAACCTATCTAATTCTAAATGGCTGCCTCTGTGCCTGTGTATGCAGCTAGGTTTACAATACAGATAATACAAATAGGCTGGACAATTTTCCGTCCCACCAGACAGAAGTATAAGGTGTTCAGAACTTGCTGGGCCAGCCACTCTCAAATACAATCATGGGTACATCAAATTGGTTACAATATAAATGATACAAGAAAGAAAACATTACAATGGGTTTCACATTACAATGAATTTTCAGTTACAATGAATTTCCACCCTCCCCCCATAGTCTTTCTAACTGTCTTCTGGGGATTGAAAAGAGTTTTTAGTCTTTACTGGTCCATCTCAGGATCCTTTCCTTCATGTCTCTGGGTGGTATAGGCTTGGCCTGGTGGTATGGGTGGTCAGTCAGGCTTGGGAAGGTCTGCCCCACTCTGGTTTGCTGTAATGACCTTCAGTGGAGGCTGGATCCAAACCCCATTACTGGTTCCAATGGATGGAATGTCTCTAGGGAGTAGCTTCCACATGTGGCAGGGCTGAAAGACAAAGAACAAGGGGTCCCTTCCTCCCTTTGCTGGTAATTCTGCCAGGAAAGGCATTGTAAAAGGATTAGAGAGGGCGTTTGGAGATAGCTTGCAGGTATGGTTTCAGGAGAAAGAAAAATAACACATCAGTATTGCAGTTACTAAACAGATAAATCAGTTTCAACAAAGTGGAGACACAACAGATGAGAAAGGAAAAACTGGATTCAAATGCTTCAGGAAAAGGATGACAGTTAAAATCATTTAAATACACAGTAAATGCAAGGATGAAACTTTTCTTGTAAATGAACTTAGAACATTCGTTAATAACCTTGGGTTTTTCTTAAAAGCACAGAGAGAGAAAAATTTAACTCTGTTCCTCATCCAGTCTAATTGGCCAGATCAGACTGGGAGAAGACAATCTCTCAGTGTTTTTAATTCTTAACAATTTAAAATTAATATCTGAAGGGATCAGAGACACTTAACAGTTGCAACAGTTACCTCTAGGACACACAAAGTCTTAGACACACGTGCAGCACACATACCCACACACAAAGACACAGAGGAAAACAAAACTGAGGTTTACACACACACTGATCATTCCCACAATAAATCTCTCAGTTAAATTGGGAAGGCATAAATCTTAAGGAACAAACCACGTGGTAGCATAGAAGATAGAAAAAGAGACACAGAAAGAAAGAATTTTTAAAAATCCCATGTGATCCTGTTTTATATTTTGCCCTTTTAAGTACCTTTATTTAGCACATTGGTCTTCCTGTATCCCTCAGCAAAGCCCATTCCCTATCTATACATTTTGGTTTTTTGCTCTCATGCCAGCTAGGGTTCATCTGCCCATCTCATCCCAGGGGGTTCCATTCCATTCAGGACCCTTGAACTACCGCTTCCCATGTTTCCCGTTGGATGTGGGGTTTCACTTTGGCTTAGTCGGGTCAGTCAGCGACCAGTTTCAGACACAAGAACTTCAAGAGCAAGAAAAGGTGTCTGAGGGGAGACTTTGGTCATTGCACCTGCAATTCAAACACTATCTAAAAACACCAAAAACTCTCTTTCTTCACAAAGTATTCCACAAAGTATTCCACAAAGTAT